>JAUNZO010000202.1:0-179348 GCA_031894775.1 Chloris gayana
AACCAAAGAGTATAATATTGATGGGCCTGGCCCACGTTGTAAAATTAGAAATAATAGTTTAATTTTGGAAAGAGATCCTGAGTCGGTTAGGAAATCGGCCCAAAGAGGGTCAGGTAGGATTCTTTGTGCCAGGGTATAAATGTGTACCCGGGTGTAACACTGTAAACTCGATTCACATCCAATACAACTTTCGGCGCATCGCCAAACCCTAATTTTCTGTCAAGTCTTTACTTGTTTTGCGCGGGGATCTTCGGGGCTCCGGTCGACAATACGTTGGCTTGATAAGGTAATTATGTTGTCTAGTTCTCGGCGCATTGTTCGTAATTAGATGGCTTAATTGCTAGTTATCCGGCGATCGGATCTGTTCTTGATCGTCGTAGTGAGTATCGGCCGGGATGAGTCAAGTCGACCTGGTCCGGGCTAGTGGTGGAGGTAGTTTGACTTGTCCTACCTCCCGTCCCAGCACTTTGCTCGCTACGCGGATTGGCTCGAGATCCGGTCGTCAGAGTCACGATAGCCGCTATGAGAATTCTTTTACATCTTGGCCGATCAAGTCATGCGGTCAGTTGGCGTGTCTGTGTTTGCCTTTGCGATAGTTGACTTGTCCTAGACGCATGCAGCCGATTGGCTAGGATGTAGATTTACTTTCATAGTTAAGGCGTTTATGATTGTGCTTGTCCTGAATCGAGGCGGGCGTGCGCGTCGTTGGACTGGTCGATCGCGTGCCATCGAGTTGACTTGTCTGTTGGAGCGGACTAGTCGATTCGAGATCTGTGTGGTTGTATTTGTCTTACTGATCTTTCGGAGTGTTTAGCCGATTGTTTATCACGTTCATTAGCTGTTTTATGTTCAATTAGTGCCAAATCTGTTAAAGCTGCCTTTGAACACGAGTTATTAGTATGATTTCATTGATCATCATTATCCATCTAGGTAGATCTAATAACTCACTTGTTATAATCGATGGCGAGAATCGGCCGGATGCTCGATCGGCCGATTCTTGCTACGATTGATGATTGAACCATCCTTTTGCTATCAAATTAATTACATCCCATTAACAATTACCTTGTTTATATTTTATTCGATAATGCATCCTGCAAGGTCTTAATGATTTGAGTTGCTCATCAGACGAAATCAGTTGCTAGCCACCGATCGTATGTTATAGCGTCGGCGATTTACGTATCGTTTGTATCACGATTCGATTGCACGGCATTTAATACATAAATGGATGGAGCCGTGCTTGCTCCCTGTCGATGGCGAATTTTGTCTATCTCACGCGAGAATCGGCCACGGCTGCACATCGGCCTATCTGGGCCGATGACCGGAATTTTACACTTTTTATTGTCTTTGTTGGTTTGCGGGAAAACCATCGCACGCCACCAGCGCACACGAGAATCGGCGAGTGAGCCGGTCCGTTGGGAGCACGGGGCCCTGCGTCGAGCTGGGTTTCGGTGGACTCTCCGGACAACGGTGTGTTGGCGACTTTTGACGTCAACACACTTTTGCTGCTGCCAGTGGGACCGAAGCAACCAAGATCAAGATGTCGTACATGCAGAGCTGTCGGGAGGACGGAACACCAATGGTTGATGCTGAAAATCGGTCGATTTTTGTTCCAATTCCTCTCGGGACGGATGGCAAAGGGCATGGAGAAGTTTACTGATGACAACGAGGTTTCGGCCTGGGGAAAGATGACGACAGAACAAAAGCTGCAGTACCGGGAATACTGGCCGAAGCAATGAAAAAGTACTTTCAAGCCACGAAAGTGACACGTGGCGAGTGGCCACAAAAGGAGACATCCTCGGATTACGCATCCGGAAGAACTAGACCAAATCAAAGCCAGAGGCTGCCGGATGCCAACCAACTCGGTGATATGGTCAACTCGTCCGTTCATCGAGGCCCTAATCAATCAATCGGGCGTGTTGACCAACACCATCGGGAATTTGATCAAGGACACGGTTGATGGCGAGACTGTTCATGAAGGATATTACGGACCTGCATACACTCGGCCTTTTGGCGCTCTGTACGGCCGATTCGGGGAATCGGCCTCCGAATACCACACGCTGCCGGCGGGGTTTCAGCCCCTATACGGCATGCCACCTCATCTATGGCACTGGCAAGGATGATGCAAACGCAAGTACCAGTACAACCCAGCCGGGCAAAGAAGATGACGGTGACCCCAAGAAGTCGGTGACGGAAAAGGGCGATAAACAAGATGTACAACCGCCGACTTCGAGTCGGGGGCAGCAACCAATGTTGCAGCGGCTCCGCGGATGCTTGCAGCAGCCCAATTTCTTCTACGTACCAAATACCGGCCCGAGTAGAATTGAGAACTCACCCACTATAGTACGGCCGATATCCGGTATTCCATGCAGCCATTGCATCAGGTAGGGGACAAGTTCAAGCTGCTGAACCCAATGATATGAGTAGCCTCATGACTAAGATCGCCGATATGATGAAAGATCGGTTCGATTTGAAGCCTAAGGAGAAAAGTGCATTGTATCGGCGACCTTACCATGACTGGATGGATTCCGTGGCTTTACCCAATAAGTACAAAATTCACGAGTTCTCCAAGTTTTCTGGGCAAGATAATACATCAACTATGGAGCACATCGGCCGATATGACGCACGACTTGGTGAAGCGTCTACTCGGAGGCTTTGCGGGTTAGGCTATTCCCACTTGTCATTGTGCGGATCGGCCTTTTCATGGTTTGCTTCGCTATCGCCTGGTTCTATTCAGAATTGGGCCGATCCGGAGAAAAGGTTTCACTCGTACTTCTTCACGGGCATTACCGGAGCTGAGTTTGTCCGATTTAATGGCGGTGAAACGAGAAAAGCGGGGAATCGGTGGCCGATTATATACGAGAGGTTCGGGACTACGAGGGGACGATGCTACAATCTGAACCTGACGAGCAACAGCTGGCCGAAATCGCTTATGCGGGGCTATTCTCTAATATCAAAGAAAAGTTTACCCCACATGAGTTTGATGGGGCAGCACATGGTGACCCGTAGAAGCGATCGGCCGAGAAGAGAATCTCCAGCTCACCGGGAATCGGCGGTATCGAGACGAGCATATGCCGATTTCGACAATGAGGATGATGAAGAGGAAATTAATGCAGTTGAGTGGACTAATAACAAACGACCGATATTTTCTCCGCATGTCAAACCTAAGGAGAAAAAATATGATTTTGATTTATCTAAGGCCGACGAGATATTTGATCAGTGCTGCGGGAAAAGAAGATCCAGCTTTCCCCTCATCACAAAATTCCTACGCGAGAAGAATTGAAGAAAATGGCTAAGTGGTGCAAGTGGCATGGAAATTCGCATCATAACACCGTTGATTGTTATGCCATGAGAGATGAAATCCGAGAAGGCGAGTTGACGGTGGGGTATTGTGAGCGGCTGATGTAAAGAAGAAAATGAAAGTTGATGGGCACCCTTTCCGGCTAATACGATGTACATCAACACCATCGGCGGTGGATCGGCTGGTTTCATACGCCGATATGAGAAGAAGAGAGATAGGGAAGAAAGAGCTCGGGTGGCACGAGAACAGGAATCTATCGACCAAAGTCAGCAATACGGACAAGACGTGATCGGTCGAGAAGATTTTGATCCACCTTGGGCTTGTCCTTTCTTTCGATCTTCTTTGGGACCAAAACATGAAGCTTCCATCTATGGAGAAGCTGCCCGAGTGCATTGGCCGTAAAGAATGTCGTGATGGCGGGTCATCAAGTTCCCGAGGGGACGGCCGATTAGTCGCAACTACGAATCACGACAATCGGCCCCCGAGAAGAGCGATCGGCCATGATCACGAGATACGCGAGTGCCAAAGAGAACCTCCGTTCACGATCGGTTGGGGCCAATCAACGATGAAGAAGAGTTTGATCGGCAATACCATGAAGATTCGAAAGGCGATCAAACCAAGAACGAAGAACGGTGGTGCCCCGGTGGTTTGCTCAATAAAACCCGAGAGAGGAGGCTCCAAAGAATGCGCTGTCGAGAAATTAAGGGTAGACGGTATTACGAGAGATGACCAAGATGATGAGTCCGGGCCCAAAAGGGAGTGGAGGCCCAAAGATGCGATCTCGGGTGGTCGGGGCTGAAGCCGCGGTGAATATGATATCCTTGATGCCCGAGGATTGTCGGATCGGCCAGTAGAGGATGAATCGGTCGATGAAAGTTCGGCCGAGGAAGAACCGGTTGGGGAGACTTAGAAGTTACGTGGACGCCGGAATCGGCGGTATTTGATAAGCCGATCGACTCCGATCATTTGCATCTCAAGGCATTGTACATTAGCGGCTACATCAATGGGTCGCCGATGAGGAAAATGTTGGTCGACGGAGGAGCAGCGGTCAATATCATGCCCATTACTACATACCGCAAGCTCGGGAAGACGCCGGAAGAAATGATGAGGGCTAATCGACGCTCAAGGATTATAGCGGGAGAAGCCAAGATGTGCGTGGGGCCGCAATAATGGAGATCATCGTGGGCAGCAAAACCATACCCGCCACATTTTTCATCATCGACGGGAAAGGTGCATACACAACTTTGTTGGGGAGAGGCTGGATTCATGCCAAGCTGTTGCATCCCATCAACCATGCACCGGTGCTTGATTCAATGGGTCGGCAACAAGGTCGAAATCGTGCGGGCGATAAGTCTGCAACCATCGCGACCGCCGATTTCGAGTTTGCCGATCTGGAGAGCCTGCCTTGTTTCTCGGGCACATATTGGGATGCGGAAGCCGTAAACATCACCGACGACGGAGTTATTGTGGCCAGGGAGTCGGTACCCCCGATGCTGCTCGATGGGCCCACGGGAGAATTGACGGACAATCGGCCGATCGACACTCGCATTGGGGATATGATGGATCGGCCGATTAACGAACCGGAAGACGGGAAATTAGGCCACGGTTTTGTGTCGGCCGACGAGTTAGAAGAGATAGATATAGGGGATGGAGACAAGCCTCGGCCGACATATATTAGCAAGAGATTGTGTAAAGAAGTAAGAGATGAATTGGTGGCCTTATTGAAAGAATATAAAGATTGTTTTGCTTGGGATTATAGCGAGATGCTGGACTCGGCACGATCGATCGTTGAACATCGGCTGCCCACCAAACCTGGATATCGGCCGTATAAGCGGGGGCTCGGAAAATTGACCCTAAGTATTATGAAGCCGTCAAAGAAGAGATTATCGAGATTATATGAAGCCGGCTTCATTAGGCCATGCCGATATGCAGAGTGGGTTTCCAGTATTGTGCCGGTGGAAAAGAAAAATGGAAAGATGCGGGTCCGCATCGACTTCGAGGAATTTGAATAAGGCGACTCCGAAAGATGAGTACCCAATGCCAAACGCCGACTTGTTAGTTGATGCAGACCGCAGGCAACAAAATTTTGAGCTTTATGGATGGAAATGCTGGGTACAATCAGATTTTTATAGCCGAAGAGGATATATCGAAGGCAGCGTTCGAGATGCCGGAGCGTTGGGACTATATGAGTGGGTTGTCATGACCTTCGGCCTAAAAATGCTTGGTGCCACATATCAGAGAGCCATGAATTTTATATATCACGATTTGATCGGCCGATTGGTGGAAATTTATATTGATGATGTCATGGTGAAATCAAAATCGGCCGAAAGTCATGTGGCTGATCTCGGAGAAGTGTTGAAGAGGACAAGGCAATACGGATTGAAGATGAACCCGCTCAAGTGTGCTTTTGGTGTCTCAGTTGGACAATTTCTAGGGTTTATTGTACATGAAAAGGGAATTGAAATCGGCCCCAAGAGTATTGATTCTATCGTAAAGCTGGAACCGCCGACGAACAAGACAAAGCTCCGGTCCCTGATCGGCAAGATTAATTTTATTAGGCGATTTATCTCAAATTTGTGCAGTCGACTTGACGTATTTACGCCATTGTTAAAACTCAAGGCCGATCAAGAATTTCGGTGGGAGCCGATCCATCAAAGGGCTTTAGAAGATATCAAGAAATATTTGGTGTCCCCGCCGGTGATGGTTCCGTCAAAGTCGGGCACACCCTTTAAGTTATATTTATCGGCGGATGATAGGTGCATCGGCTCTGCATTGACTCAAGAACAGGAAGGAAGAGAGCGGGTCATATTCTATCTCAGCCGCAAATTAATTGATGCAGAAACACGGTATCCGGAGGTGGAAAGGCTATGTCTCGTCATCGTATTTTTCATGCACAAAACTAAGGCATTATCTATTAGCCGAGGAGTGTCTTGTGGTTTGCCGGGCCGATGTCGTAAAATATATGCTATCGGCCCCGGTCCCCACAGGCCGGTTGGGCAAATGGATGTTGGCAATCGCGGAGTTTGATCTAGGCTATGAATCAGCCAAAGCGGTGAAAGCACAAGTATTGGCCGATTTAATAGTGCAACACGGTGAACACTCGGCCAAATGCGTTGAACCGAGTGCCATGGACGGTGTTCTTTGATGGGTCAATTTGCAAGCAAGGAAGTGGAATCGGCTTGGTTGTTGTGTCGCCTCGGGGGGCAATACGTGGATATTCTATTACGGTGAGGCGCACACCAACAACCAAGTCGAATATGAGCGAGTGTTAAAAGGATCTGGAACTACTCATCGATGCCGGGGCTGATTTTCTGGAAATTTTCGGCGATTCCTTGTTGGTCGGGAGTCAGGTGGCCGATGAGTATGAGTGTAAAGATGAAATATTGTTGCAATATCATAGAAAGTGCCAGAAGTTAATGAAAAGATTCAAGTGTGTTAAAATCGGCCATATACCAAGAGAGCAGAACTTGAAGCAAATAACTTGGCTCAACTAGCATCTGGATATCGGCTCGCCGAAACAGCTTGGAAATAGCCGATATTGAAGAGGCCGATTGGCGTACGGAAATTCGAAATTTTTTGAGCAATCCATCCCAACCTACGGATAAGAAGATACGATATAAAGCCTTGAAATATGTTACGTTAGATGATCAATTATTTTTCAAGACAATTGATGGGGTGCTTCTCGAATGTATTAATGACACCGAAGCCAAAGTGGTAATGAGCGAAGTACATGATGGGATTTGCGGAACGCATCAATCGGCCCATAAAATGAAGTGGCTGCTAAGGCGAGCTGGTTATTACTTGGCCGACAATGTTGACCGATTGTTTCAAATATTATAAAAGTTGCCAAGATTGCAGAAATTCGGGCCTATACGAGAGGGCACTACGTCGGCCATGAATCCGGTGATCAAACCTTGGCCGTTCGGAGGCTGGGCCATGGATATGATCGGCCAGATAAATCCAGCATCAAGCAAAGGACATCAATACATATTGGTAGCTACAGATTACTTTACAAAGTGGGTTGAAGCGGCACCCTATCGCAAAGTCTCGACGGTCGAGCGTGATAATGTTTGTTAAGGAGCATATCATTCATAGATTTGGCATTCCGGAAACGATCACGACGGATCAAGGATCAGTATTCACGTCGGACGAATTTCAATCTTTTGTTGAAGAGATGGGGATTAAATTGATTAATTCATCGCCATATTATGCCCAAGCCAATGGTCAAGCTGAAGCGGCAAATAAGAGTCCGATCAAGTTGATCAAACGGAAAATACAAGAGCATCCTCGTAAGTGGCACATGAACTTGATGGACGCTTTGTGGGCTTATCGTATGTCACGGCATGGGGCCATGCAAGTCACGCCGTATCGGTTTGTGTATGGAGCACGAAGCCGTACTGCCATGGGAGACGGCTATCGGCTCAGAAGGGTTGAATTGCAACAAAAGCTATCGACCGGTCAATACCACGGGTTGATGATGGATGAATTAGAAGACGTGGTACAAAATCGGTTGGATGCATTGGAAAAGATAGAGCAGAATAAGGCGAGGTCGCACGCCATTATGATAAGAAGGTTGTGCAGAAACGAGTTTAAAAGAGGCGATTTAGTACGGAAGCTTAGGATGCCGATCGAGCGTGAAGGACAATCGGTTTGGTAAATGGTCGCCTAATTGGGAAGGACCTTATTTGATTAGCCGATCGGCACCGGGTAATGCATATATTTTGAAAGAGTTAGCGGGGGAAGAATTCGGCCGAGCACTTAATGGGAAGTATTTGAAGCAATATTATCCTAGTATTTGGATTAATTCATAGTGTTCGGCCTAAAAGAGACTACAGCCGATGTCGATGCACATCGCCTTGAGACGGCCGATGCGAGAGTATCGCCCTTAGCCAAAAAATATAAAAGCAAAACGCAGGAAGTCACGGACAAATAAGTTACGGCTGATGTTTTAAACATCGTCTTCGGATGGCCGATATTATCGTATATCACCCTTAGTACAAAATATTTACAACAAAATCTTGTTCAAGTCCTATTACATCTAAGCACGATCGACGGCCTCGGCGCGGGACAAAAGGTCTTGGACGGTAGATAATGCACGGGCCAGCATGGAGTCAAGTTTGGCCATGACCAACGAGGTCATCCTCGATGGGGCCGACATCGGCATGCGCCGCGGCGACCATCTTGTCGGCCGCTTGGATTGCTTCGTCCGTCGTCCTCTGTTGGGCCGCCACATCAACCGACAGCTGTGCGGTGGTGGCTTCCGGGGCCGCCGCCTCCTTCTCCTTGAGAGCCGGCGCTGCTCTCAAATCGGCAATCTCCTGGTTGATTACCTGCAGTTCACCCTGCCGATTTGAGAGTTGCTCTTGCATCTCCGAGGTCTTGCGGGCCTCCTCCTCGGAACGCTTGATGGAGCTCTCGGCGAGTAACGCAGCTTGCTGTTGCTCCGCATGGCGAGCCAAACGCTGCTGGGCACGGATGAAGTCCATCTGCCGAGTACTCCATGTATGCCACGCGGTGCGGAGCATCGCGCACATCATCCGGGAGCTCGGTCCGGACCTCCAAGTACCGCGCCCGGATGGGGTGGGCGTCGGCCACCAAGCATTCAACCTTGGACGCCTCAAGCCTGCGCGCGAGACGAGGGAAGCTGAGCGCACTGAAATACCAAGAAAAATAAGATAAAACTAATGATCGGCGACGAATCAAGGAAGAAATAGTAAAAACAAACCTGCGAAAGCGTCGGCGCGAATCGGGTGGACGTCCATCGGCCGTGCCATTGAACCCACGAGGTTCGTGTGTTCCAAGCAGCTCTCGGCCGGCCGATCCACCTTCACCGGCGACATCCTCGGAGGCGGCATCGAGGCGACGCTACGCCAGCCGGCTCGTCGGCAGCGGTACCTTCAAGAGAGGCCGCGGGCGGCTCCTTGCCCGGCCGATTCTTCGTCGGCGGCGGTGCCTTTGGGAGAAGCCGTGGGCGACACACGGCCGGCTTGTTCGGTTCGGCGACGGCCTCGGGAGACGTAGGCCGATCCGAGCGAGTTGGGCTCTCCGTAGGGTTTGGATCGGCCTGGCTTGGTACGACTTCGGAGCTCCGGAGCTGTTTGAATCGGCCTTTCGGGCGTCGGCGTCTGGCCGGTGGAGGAGTCGGCAGGCGGATCGGCCTATCAGTGTTGACGTCCGAGCCCGAGGAGAAGAGACCGCCGATTCCTGCTAAGAACTCATAATTAGACAGACTTGTTAAGAGAAAAGAATCGGCGATCATGCAATAACAACTTGACGCAACGGAGACGGTTCGCTATAGTAATCCGGGTCGAGACGAGCGCACGAGCTGCTTTAGCGGCGCGCGATATCGCTCGGGGCTCGAGTCGACCGGCAGGCGGCACATTAGCCTTCCTCTTTTTGGGGCGGCCGTTTTGGTTTTGGCCTTGCGGACGGTTGGTGCCCTCGACTCATCGCCGCAAATATTTGAGCGGGAGTGCGGTCGGTGAAGCCGATGTTCGGAACGATTGGGCTCGGCAATAAATATGCAATCGGCCGGCCAACGATGCTTTGGGTCGGCGGCTCCTCCGAGTCCGGTCGAAAGAGAGGATACAAGGATGAGCGGTTGGAGTGGCCGATTTCATTTACAAAATCGGCCTTACAAAAGTAAATCAGCTACACGTACCTCGGCGAAAGGTTCTCCCGGGACTAGGCCGGAGAAGAAGGAAGCGGTGTTCCGGCTGCGAAGGTGCCGGTTCCACTCACCCGACCAACGGTCAAAAGGCGGAGTACTCCGGGCGCAGGGAAAATCCGGCCAAGTCACCGGTGACGACATCGGCGGTGCGGCCGATGAGCCAATTCCACTGAATGGCATTGTCAACAGCAGCCCGCGCCTTTATCGCCCCCACATAGAAGAGGTGGGGGCAGGCGGCCGAAGCCGAGTTGGCGGGCCGCTACCGACGGGTGGTAGAACTCATAGGAGCGAAGGCCTTGCTCCCGAGCAATAAGTCCCGTCGGCGGCGGACAGGGGCGGAGGCAGGTGGTGAAGATGTTGACCGCATCCCCGTCGGCCGTTGGGAAAGTTGGGTCGATCGAGAAAAGGAGTGTCATATTCCCTCTCGAAGAAATCAATGTACGGGTACCAATCGTACTTTCGTCGTTGAGGCCCTTGTAGAAAGCGGCGAACCAATACGCCGGGTTCTTGTCCGACATGGCCGCCCCGGTGCCATGGATAACGCCTCCCGAAAGAGATGCACCGGCTGAATCCGGGCGCGGCCGATTCGGCGTAGTCGCCGGGGAAGTTGAGCACGCTGAGGTCCGAGATCGATGGCCTTGGTGGTATGAAGGGTCAGCCACATTTAGATAAACCACCAAGGGCCACCCAGGTTTTTGATCGATCGGCCGGCGCGCAGCTCCACCGAAACCTGGTGAAGAAGGAGGTACGCCGATCCCGGAAGATACTTGCCCATGGGAAGGGCATAGGCTGTCGGCCAGCCTATCGGCCATTGGCAGAAAATTGTTTGTGGGGCTCACGCTGACCCCACAAAAGAAGAAGTGGTCGAGCCACATGTTGAGGAAGGCAACATGCTCGCGGCGATCGGCCGTGCCGGTGCCCCTTGTTGTAGGTCCGAATATAGACCTTCCAACCCCTGGTGTCTTTAGGGTTGATCCGGTGGGAGGACTTAATGCGGACAGCATCCGGAGTGGCCTCCGCCGTGATGTTCGAGATCGGCCAACATGACCAGTATCCAATAGGGTCATGGTAGCCGGGCCGTGGCCGAACATGAAGCGGTTTAGGGCGTCCGACCGAGAAATAGCAAGCGGCCGCCGAGCAACGGTTCATTCTTCTGGTGATCGGCCGGAGACAGCTTGATGGCATGGGCGATGCCAATGTTGGCCCAACCTTGCAAATAGACGGCCGACACCCGGTTATACCAATCACGCCATCCTACGACGGGGGTCGGCCATGACCGGAAGCTGTTGGCCCACTCGGCCGATAGCGGGGACTGTTACCGAAACGGAACCCGGTCCGTTTCGGCACGGATGAGGTCCGTGGGGTCGGGATCGCCCATAGGACCCAAGAAGAAATGAGTCGGGATGTTGGACGGAATAACGACTTGGTTCCGGATCTCCTAAAAACAAGAAATAGGGCTAAAATGAGAAGCGGAACGGGAAGAAGATAAAGCTGTGAAAATGAACAAGAACAAGAACGCGAAGAAAAAAAAAAACTGCAAAGGTAGAAAAAAGGGATGCCCAAATATACATTACCTCCGGAACGGCGTTGGTGGTGGCCGGAGAAGAAAGACGGCGACGAGCGCGATGAAAAGCTGAAAAGGCTCGAGGAGAAAAAGGTCGCGGAACGAGAGAAAGATGAAGGCCAAGGAAAGGAAGCGGATGGGAAATGACCGGGGGTGGCTCCGGGTTTTATGGAGGAATGACGGGCGATAAAACCGGCGCGATAAAGAGAACGGATCGGTCCGACGCATGCGTTGCATACCCCAGACTGGGGGACATGTGTTGACGCCGGTTTTTGACCAAGGGACCCATTGTCGGCGACTATAGGTCAAAAGAGGGCCGGTGGGCCGAAGGCCGACGGCCGCATGAACGAGTAAGAGGCGCGTCCCTCCCGGAGTCGTGCACGGATGCCAACCGAAGAGCATAATATTGATGGGCCTGGCCCACGTTGTAAAATTAGAAATAATAGTTTAATTTTGGAAAGAGATCCTAGTCGGTTAGGAAATCGGCCCAAAGAGGGTCCGAGTAGGATTCTTTGTGCCGGGTATAAATGTGTACCCAGGTGTAACACAGTAAGCTCGATTCACATCCAATACAACTTTCGGCGTATCGCCAAACCCTAATTTTCTGTCAAGTCTTTACTTGTTTTGCGCGGGGATCTTCGGGGCTCCGGTCGACAATACGTTGGCTTGATAAGGTAATTATGTTGTCTAGTTCTCGGCGCATTGTTCGTAATTAGATGGCTTAATTGCTAGTTATCCGGCGATCGGATCTGTTCTTGATCGTCGTAGTGAGTATCGGCGGGATGAGTCAAGTCGACCTGGTCCGGGCTAGTGGTGGAGGTAGTTTGACTTGTCCTACCTCCCAGTCCCAGCCTTTGCTCGCAACGCCGATTGGCTCGGATCTGGTCGTCCGAGTCACGATAGCCGCTATGAGAATTCTTTTACATCTTGGCCGATTCGATCGTATGCGATTCGGTTGACGTGTCCTGTGTTTGCCTTTGCGATAGTTGACTTGTCCTAGGCGCATGCAGCCGATTGGCTAGGATGTAGATTTACTTTCATAGTTAAGGCGTTTATGATTGTGCTTGTCCTGAATCGGCCGAGGCGTGCGCGGTCGTTAGACCTGGTCCGATCGCGTGCCATCGGTTGACTTGTCCTGTTGGAGCGGCTAGGTCGATTCGGGATCTGTGTGGTTGTATTTGTCTTACTGATCTTTCGGAGTGTTTAGCCGATTGTTTATCACGTTCATTAGCTGTTTTATGTTCAATTAGTGCCAAATCTGTTAAAGCTGCCTTTGAACCTGAGTTATTAGTATGATTTCATTGATCATCATTATTCATCTAGGTAGATCTAATAACTCATCTGTTATAATCGATGGCAGAATCGGCCGGATGCCCGATCGGCCGATTTATTGCTCCGATTGATGATTGAACCATCCTTTTGCTATCAAATTAATTACATCCCATTAACAATTACCTTGTTTATATTTTATTCGATAATGCATCCCTGCAAGGTCTTAATGATTTGATTGCTCATCGACGAAATCGGCTGCTAGCCACCGATCGTATGTTATAGCGTCGGCCGATTTCGTATCGTTTGTATCACGATTCGATTGCCTGGCATTTAATACATAAATGGATGGGCCGTGCTGCTCCCTGTCGATGGCCGAATTTTGTCTATCTCACGCCAGAATCGGCCACGGCTGCACATCGGCCTATCTGGGCCGATGACCCGGAATTTTACACTTTTTATTGTCTTTGTTGGTTTGCGGGAAAACCATCGCACGCACCAGGCGCACACGAGAATCGGCGAGCTGAGCCGGTCCGTTGGGAGCACGAGGCCCTGCGTCGGCTGGGGTTTCGGTGGACTCTCCGGACAACGGTGTGTTGGCGACTTTTGACGTCAACACACTTTTTGGCACGCTCGGTGGGACCGAAGCAACCAAGATCAAGATGTCGTACATACGAGTCTGTCGGGGAGGACGGAACACCAATGGTCCATGCTGAAAATCGGTCGATTTTTGTTCCGGTTCCTCTCGGGACGGATGGCAAAGGGCATGGAGAAGTTTCGATGACAACGGGGTTTCGGCCTGGGGAAAGATGACGACAGAACAAAAGCTGCAGTACCAGGAATACCTGGCCGAAGCAATGAAAAAGTACTTTCAAGCCACTGACGGTGACACGTGGCGGAGTGGCCACAAAAGGAGACATCCCTCGGATTCTGCATCCGGAAGAACTAGACCAAATCAAAGCCCGAGACTGCCGGATGCCAACCAACTCGGTGATATGGTCAACTCGTCCGTTCATCGAGGCCCTAATCAATCAATCGGGCGTGTTGACCAACACCATCGGGAATTTGATCAAGGACACGGTTGATGGCGGACCGTTCATCGAAGGATATTCGGACCTGCATACACTCGGCCTTTTGGCACTCTGTACGGCCGATTCGGGGAATCGGCCTCCGAACTACCACACCGCCGGCAGGGTTTCAGCCCTGTACGGCATGCCACCTCACCTATGGCACTGGCAAGGACGATGCAAACGCAAGTACCGGTACAACCCAGCCAGGCAAAGAGGATGACGGTGACCCCAAGAAGTCGGTGACGGAAAAGGACGACAAATAAGATGTACAACCGCCGACTTCGAGTCGGGGGCAGCAACCAATGTGGCAGCGGCCCCGTAGATGGCACAGCAGCCCAATTTCTTCTACGTACCAAATACCGGCCCGAGTAGAATTGAGAACTCACCCACTATAGTACGGCCGATATCCGGTATTCCACGACCGATCTGCATCGGGCTGGGGACGAGATTCATGATCGGACGGCCGATCCAATCGGCCATGAATTATGGAATCGCTCCGCGATCACTTGTTCCCGGCTACGGCACCGGGATTTACGGAAACGGCCAGTCGGTACACCCGGCCGGGGGACAGCCCAACACAGCTTATATGACGGGAACCGGATCAGCAACTGCTGAACCCAATGATATGAGTAGCCTCATGGCTAAGATCGCCGATATGATGAAAGATCGGTTCGATTTGAAGCCTAAGGAGAAAAGTGCATTGTATCGGCGACCTTACCCTGATTGGATGGATTCCGTGGCTTTACCCAATAAGTATAAAATTCCTGAGTTCTCCAAGTTTTCTAGGTGTTGACGGTCCTTATGGTCCAATTTTACCGTCAACATGTTGCATCTTTTTGAATCAAACACCATCACCAAGAATAGACATAGGGATTATTTCTAACAAATTCCACTAGTCTTGGTGAAATTATGAATGCAGGTGCAATTCATATGAAAACGAGGGAAAACATGCACGAAACATGGACTTTGCAATCGACGGATTTTCCCAGGACTAAAGAATATAGTCCAAAAGCCCAAAACCACAAAACAGAGCCTCAACATCAAACCAAGCAAGTGGATTGGGCCGGTACACGACCGGGGAAGGCACCGAGAGAAGAATCAAGCCCGGGGAGTCCGAGGCCGGTTCGGCCGAACCGCCCTAGTGGGTTCGGCCGAGGCGACGAGTGGGCCCCACGGCCCATCTTTCTCGGCGGTTCGTCACCGACGTACGGAGGTCGGTTCCACCTGCAATTAATGCCACCGACGTCCGGAACCGCCTCCAAGTTGCCGACCTTCCAAGGCTATAAATAAAGGGCTACACCCCCTCTCTCAACACACCACCAACATCAAGATACAAGACAAAACTCTCATCCTTAGGCCAAGGGCCTCTTGTATCTTAGTAGAATAGGAGAGAGGGCAAGGAAGAGGAAGGAGTGTTCCTCCCTTTTGTAAAGTGGAGTAGTATTTCCTTTTCTTTTACCTTGGCGTGTAAACACTCTTTTTGGTGATTTATACGTGGTGATCTACTTATCTATCGTGACATATCTTTGTGTTAGACGTAATTCTTGTTATACTTGTTTACGGGATCATCGCTTCGCAAGAAGTACTCTAGCTTTACGAACTCGGTTCTAGGCCGAGGCTAGAGTAGTGGTCAATAGCATAGACGTGGTGTCTAGGCTGGAGATCGCCTTTGTTTGCTTGTGTGCCCCACGGTTTGTAGAGGTAGGTGGCAGGAAGTGACAGCCCTGTCATCCAAAGGAACCCTCCACGTTCGGGTACATAGTAGAGCTTTCGTAGACCGGAGTGGCTTGGCGAGACCAAGCCTAAGACGGTGCCGAAGTAAACAAGTCTAGCTTGCGTTCGTCTACCTTTAAAGGATAAATAGATAAGAGTCACCCTCTCGACCCTATTTTGCTACGTTGTCTTGGTTGTCCTTGGGTAAACTAACCTTGTTGCAGAAATACTCCGTTCCCTGACGGATATAAATACGATACCTTGGAATACTCCGGGTGAAGTGCTACAACGGTATTCCGTGCGCTTGCGGATTCATTCGTGACGTAAGAAATACCAACAAGCATTTACGGCGCCGTTGCGGGGAACGGTTGTTATCTTTGTAACGAATCAGGTTTGCCCTCGTAATCTATCTTACTTACCGTTCTGTTTTTATTTTTTTCCTTACATTCAAAATTTCACAAAAACATATCATGGAGTCACACCCAACCATCCAATCTTTCTCCACTCCACGGGGTGAACTCTTAGAGCCACCATCATCATCACAACCTATTTCTTCACCTGGCTATGAGTTCTCCCCGATTACATTTCGATGATTAGAGGTTTATCCTTTTCGGGTTTTAAACATGAAAATCCTTATGAACACTTGCGAGAGTTTGAACATTTGTGTTCATGCCGATTGATCCATGGCATGACACAAGAAACATTGAAGTGGAAGTTGTTTCCCTTCTCTCTCAATGAGAAGGCGAAGCAATGGTACACTTACACCGCTAAGAGAGTGAACGGTGATTGGAAAGAATTGCGAGACAAATTTTGTCTAGCATTCTTCCCCGTATCTCGTATCACTTCTCTACGAGCGGAAATAATAGGCTTTCGACAAGAAGAAAAGGAAACCTTAAGTGCGTCATGGATTCGGTTCTGTTCTCTAACGGACTCGGACCAGAATTATTGCTCCCGAACCCGTTTTATTACAACACTTTTATTCGGGATTGAGCAACGATACCGCACTTTATCTTGACACGGCCGCGGGTGGATCTTTTTCTCATAAGACCATAGCGGAAGCACACGAACTTTTGGATCGAATTGTGGAAAACACACCTTTTTCCGCTGACTTACTCGTAGAGCGGAGTCGAGAAGATGAGGAACTCGTTGTGCAAGAGACACAACACTTGGTGCCCATGATGGAGCACCTAGCACTCGAGTCCTCATCTAACACAAGAACAATGATAGAGGAAGATGAACCTCTTGATTTCCCATTTGAGTTCAAGGAAGAAATTTTTGAAGATTTTGGAAACACCTTGAACTACTCCTATCAAAAGAAACCAGCACTCCTGCACCAACCCCGAACCTATTGAAAAATCTCTTCTCTTAAAAACTGTTCGGAAGTTGACAGCAATTATGAGCGATGAATGGTTGATGGAAAACGAACTTTCTTCGGAAGTTCTTCGACTTGATCATCCTAGATCAACCATTCGTGGCTCAATTCGGGGAGTAATGGTAGATGTTCTCTATAATCCTCTAGTAGGTGCCAACATCATGTCCGAATCTTTTGCTTCAACTTTATTTGGAAACGAGACATGGGCACCTTCGACAAACTCCTTAAAGCCCCACGGGGCAATTTTTGAGAGTTTGGGGATCATTAGAGATGTTTGCATTAAGCGTAATGAAGCAGAGGTTTCCTTGGACTTTCACGTTTTCGGAATCCTGGATTTCGATGTTTTGGTCGGTCATCCCATAGAAAAGCTTTTCTTAGGGATATCACCTTCGAGAACCTTAGACTTCACCCTCGGCAAGAAAACTTTTTCTCTTCCTATCATTCATGCACAAAACTCTTTTGCCGAGGAGCCGCTTGTGGAAGAAGAATGCATGGAGGAGGTTATGGCAATTTTTCCTCATGAAAACCCCGAATCATCCTTGGATGAAGATGCTCTTGATTTCATTTTAGAAGAGGATGATTCGGCGGAAACTTTTGAGCTGCCAGAAACTTTTACACCTACGCCACCTCCCGTAGAGCTCAAAACTCTTCCACCGAGGCTTGCGCTACGTTTTTCTTCACGGAAATCCCGAAACCCCTGTCATCATAAGTGACAAGCTTTCGGAGGAGGAAAGCTGCAAAACTCTTAGCCGTGCTAGAAAAACATCACTCCGTTTTTGGGTACTCGCTTGGAGACCTCAAGGGAATCAGCCCTGCTCTTTGCACCCATCGCATTCCCATAGACCCCGATAGTACACCATCTAGGGAACCTCAAAGGAGGTTGAACAATGCGATGCGGGAGGTCGTTAAAAGGAGGTCTTAAAACTTTTACATGCTGGCATTATCTATCTGTTCCACACGGCGAGTGGGTGAGTCCGGTGCAGGTTGTACCCAAGAAAGGAGGAATGACGGTCGTCCATAATGACAAAAATGAGTTGATCCCTCAACGCACCGTCACGGGATGGAGGATGTGCATAGATTACCGAAAACTTAACAAGGCTACAAAGAAGGATCATTTTCCAGCTGCCCTTCATCGATGAGATGTTGGAGCAGTGGCAAATAATTCTTTCTTTTGTTTCCTTGATGGGTATTCGAGGATATCATCAAATCCCCATCCATCCCGACGATCAAAGTAAAACCACTTTCACATGCCCCTATGGAACTTACGCCTATCGACGAATGTCTTTTGGGCTTTGCAATGCACTGCTTCTTTTCAACGTTGCATGATGTCTATCTTTTACGACATGATCGAAGAGATTATGGAAGTATTCATGGATGATTTCTCTGTTTATGGAAAAACCTTCGATCATTGTTTAGAAAATTTAGACAAAGTCTTGCAACGTTGTCAAGAAAATGATTTAGTGCTCAATTGGGAGAAATGCCATTTCATGGTTAGAGAAGGCATAGTTACGGGGCATTTGATTTCGAAAGGGGGATAGAGGTGGACAAAGCTAAATTAGAAGTTATAGAAAAGCTTCCACCTCCTGTGAATGTTAGGGGCATTCGCAGCTTTACGGGACATGCGGGGTTCTATCGACGGTTTATCAAAGATTTCTCTCAAATTGCTAGACCCCTTACAAATCTGCTTGCGAAGGATGCACCCTTTGAGTTTCTTGATGAATGCATGATTGCTTTCACTACCCTTAAGAATGCACTCATCTCGGCGCCAATTATCCAACCCCCTGATTGGACGCTGCCTTTTGAGATAATGTGTGATGCTAGTGATTTTGCTTGTGGGGGCTGTTCTTGGCCAAACTAGAGATAAAAAGCATCATGCAATCTCCTATGCAAGCAAAACCTTGGTGGAGCTCGGTTAAATTACACTACCACTGAAAAAGAGCTCCTTGCTGTTGTTTTTGCTTTTGATAAGTTTAGATCCTACTTGATTGGAGCAAAAGTCATTGTTTACACCGATCATGCTGCTTTAAAGTTTTTGCTCAATAAGAAGGATGCTAAACCTCGTTTGATACGATGGGTTCTTCTACTCCAAGAATTTGATGTAGAAATCCGTGATAAGAAAGGAGTAGAAAATTCCGTGGCAGATCATTTGTCGCGTATACAATTCACTAACCTGCAGGAATTACCCATCAATGATTTCCTACGCGATGACATGCTGCTCCTAGTGAGGGACTCACATCCATGGTACGCCGACATTGTGAACTTCATGGCAACGGAGTACGTACCACCTGGAAAGAGCAAGAAACGACTCATCTATGAGAGTCGCCGTCACTTATGGGAAGAGCCCTTCCTTTACCGTGTCTGCGCCGATGGATTGCTAAGGCGATGTGTGCCCATACCCGAGGGCACACGAATCATTGAGAAGTGCCATGCATCGCCATACGGGGACACTACGGCGTGTTTCGTACACGAGGCCAAGATATGGCAAAGTGGCTTCTTTTGGCCAGCCATGTACGAAGACACAAAGGAATTTGTCGAGCGATGCCCGGAATGTCAAAAAGTTGGAGGCATCACGGCAAGAGATGCAATGCCCCTCAACTACAATTTACAAGTCGAGCTCTTCGACGTATGGGGCATTGACTTCATGGGACCGTTCACCAAGTCACATGACTGCGAATACATCTTGGTGGCGGTAGACTACGTGTCTAAGTGGGTGGAAGCAATGCCTTGCGGGGCCGCAAATGCCAAGCATGCTCGCCGGATGTTCCACGAAATTATCTTCCCAAGGTTTGGAACACCGAAGCTAGTGATAAGCGACGGAGGGTCTCACTTCATTGATAAGACCTTCCGAAGCTTCCTAAGAGAACTTGGATCAAGGCATAATATCGCTACTCCATACCACCCTCAAACCGGTGGGCGGGCCGAGACCTCAAACAAGCAAATCAAGCGGATCCTGCAAAAGACCGTAACGAGAAATGGGGAAGGGATGGAAGGACAAGCTACCCGATGCACTATGGGCATACCGTACAGCATACAAGACACCCATAGGCATGTCCCCATACCAGCTCGTGTACGGGAAAACATGTCATTTACCAGTCGAGATGGAACACCGAGCGTATTGGGCCATCCGGAAATGGAACATGGACTTTAATGGTGCCGGACGCAAAAGAAAAATGGAGATAGCTGAGTTAGAAGAATGGAGAGACAAAGCGTACCACAACTCAGCTATATACAAAGAAAGGACAAAAAGGTGGCACGACAAAAAGATAAAGATAAAGGTATTTAAGGTTGGAGATAAGGTCTTGCTATTCAATTCACGGGTGAAACTCTTCGGGCATGGAAAATTAAGAAGTAAATGGGACGGACCATACACGGTTATTGACACCTCGTCACATGGAGCAATCACACTTCAAGACGACGAAGGTAAAATATTTAAGGTAAATGGTCAGCGCCTTAAAATGTATTTCGAGCCAGATAAAGATAAAGAATTTGATGTCATGCACTTGATTAATTTAAATTTTCTCTCATGATAGCTCTTTCTTATCTATATCCCGTAGTAGCTCTTTCCCTGAAATAATTTTAGCAAGCAATCAACCGAGAAAAAGAAGGAGACCGAGAGGGGCCCAGTACGGTTCGGCGAACCCCCTTGCTGGTTCGGCCGAACCGATCTGAACCCCAAACGGTCACTTTTTTCTTTCATCTTTTGTCTCCAACGGTCACAAGATCAAATCTCCCTGCTTAGTGCCTTCCATGCTGCGGGAAAAATCAAATTAATTCTTTCCATGCTTTTATCTATAAATGAAGGTGTTTTCTTTCATCTTTCCCTTGCACCTTTCTTCCACCTTGTCCTTTTCGCACAAAAAAAAAAAGCTTTTGCCCAGCACCATGGACAGTAGCATCCCAAGCCTCGACGTCTCCGTCACCACCGGCGAGCTTTGCCGCCAAGTCGGCCTCGAAGACATCCTTGATCATGTCTCCATTCCCAGCGAGCAAGCCTTGATGATCCATGATCTACCGCTCGCTATTGAACCTCCACCCACAGCAGCAAGAACACCCTCCAAGAGCTCTCCCGCTGCTGTGGCACCTCACTCAAAGAAGGGGAAATCTACCCCCAAGAAGAAGAACGCCGACGCCGCCGACAACGCTCTCCCTCCTGGAGAGAAGTACGTCGGCACCCTCGCTACCAAGAGCGGGCAGGTGGTGCACCATCAATATGAGGGCGCAACCTGCCTAGCCCCATCAAGAAGCCCGGCGAGAGGTTCAAGATCAAGGGAATCCGCGGTGGCGGAAAGCAGCTCATCCCGCCGCTCACCTCGGCGGAAAAGAGAGACGCCGCGAATCCGTGGGCGACACTCCTCCTAAAAGGATAAGGAGGCGTCTCTCTCCCTCTCCCATCAAGAGGGCGGGGGAATGTATGAAAGCGAGGAGGAGAAAACTCCTAAAAAAAGCCCCTACCAAATCCTCCTCGCTAAACACGTTGATCTCCGCGAAGCCCATGAACGCCTACGTGATAATGTCGCGGAGATCAAAGACGCTATTGAAGACTTGAAGGATGCCCGGGCGAGCCATCGCCGCAGCACCAACTCCAAGATCAAGCGTCTCTTCAAGGACGCGGGGAAGGAGGACGAATACGACGTTTAAAATGAACCTTCCCGCGTTCATCATTTCCCGCGAGCGCATTTAGTTTAATTTCCTTTTTTCAATCATTTTTTTCAATTCCTCAAGATTGCAATGCGCCTGCTCTTTTAAATTTTTAATCATATTAGTGCTCCCCGGTCTTCCCTTACCGGTAGAGCAAGTTTTGTTTCGAAATATCTTTGTCTATTTTGAAGAAAACGAGGCAAAAGGCAAGTGTGGGGGGGACATCGCGGAAAGCAAAGACAAACACATGCGTAGCGCGCGAAACATCACGAGGAAAACAATACAAACACAACCTGCGAAACAGAGCACCGGGGGGCCCGGGCCGGTTCGGCCGAACCCACAAGGGTGGTTCGGCCGAACCCTGGTGGGTCCCACTCAGCCCTGCTTCCTCGTGGCACTTGAGTTTGTTTCCCACACTTCCTTTTCGCCTACTTTATTTGTCAAGTTCATTACGAGACGCGAAAAACAATTACCAAAACTTGACCAACTAAAACTTGGGAAGATTTCTTTTGAATACCTTTTCCCAAGTCTCTCCCTAATGCTCTCATGATGATCTTGCACACTTTTTATTACTCGCTTCATCACCACTTGCACTGTGAACAAATAATCAAATCCATAGGACCCATGTTTTTCTAGATTATTGGCAAGTGTGATATGGCTCGACGAAATGATCTTATGCTTAGCTTACAGAGTCCTTGGGAATTTTATTTCACAAAACAAAAATACCATGGCTTCATGCTCCTCTCTTGATACAAAAATTCCTACCAATGCCATATGATGATCATACCTTGCAAAACTTACATACATATGCTGCTTGTGATTGCAATGAGCTTTACCAAAATTGAGTGACCCTAGAGAGAAACTTGTCATGCTCTCTTGATCAAGATCACGTACACTCCACCGGGGCTAAACTCCTACACTAGGAGCTAGCACCCCACCAAAATAAAGACACTCCTCGTTTGCACCTCTTTTTACCTCTCCTCTCTCTCTCAATCACGCATAAACGAGACATGGCTATGTAAAAGCTCACACGAGATGAGCAATGAAAGAAAGCTCACAAAGATGAGCAATGAAAAAGAGAGAAGAAAAGAGATGCTCAAGCATAGAGCAAGAAAAGAAAAGAAAGAAAATAAAAAGATAGCCATGTCTCGAAAATGCAAAATAAAGAGAGGTCAATTGCAATAGGAGTTGTCACTTTTTCATATCCATACACACACGCACTTCTTGATCAAGGTTACATGACTTGGCTTCTCCATGGATCCTTTCTTTTGGCTTAGCAATATTTGTGATACAAGTATGCCTCTCTCATTCCCTACCGAGCTCCACATACAAGCCTAAGAAGTAGGAAAAGAGAGGCAACACAATGCCTTGGTGAGGAAAACACTTCTTGAGCGATTCAAGAGAATCAAAGAGGAGCGGGAGTCATGTTGTTTATTTTCAAAACTTTCAAAAACCCAAAGTGCTTAGTGAGCAAAAGTATAGTGACTTGAGTCATAAGCTGTTCCACTTATCAATCATCCAAGAATGCATGTTAGCCACCGTCATGTTCACAAGTAAAACGGTGTGGCTTGTAATAACATGTGTGCAGGTCTCTAAGAGGAGAGATCTCTCAACTTACGCTCCCACCTTTACTCGAGGACGAGCAAAGAGCTAAGTGTGGGGGTCTTGTTGACGGTCCTTATGGTCCAATTTTACCGTCAACATGTTGCATCTTTTTGAATCAAACACCATCACCAAGAATAGACATAGGGATTATTTCTAACAAATTCCACTAGTCTTGGTGAAATTATGAATGCAGGTGCAATTCATATGAAAACGAGGGAAAACATGCACGAAACATGGACTTTGCAATCGACGGATTTTCCCAGGACTAAAGAATATAGTCCAAAAGCCCAAAACCACAAAGCAGAGCCTCAACATCAAACCAAGCAAGTGGATTGGGCCAGTACACGACCGGGGAAGGCACCGAGAGAAGAATCAAGCCCGAGGGAGTCCGGGCCGGTTCGGCGAACCGCCCTAGTGGGTTCGGCCGAGCCGACGAGTGGGCCCCACGGCCCATCTTTCTCCGGCGGTTTGTCACCGACGTCCGGAAGTCGGTTCCACCTGCAATTAATGCCACCGACGTACGGAACCGCCTCCAAGTTGCCGACCTTCCAAGGCTATAAATAAAGGGCTACACCCCCTCTCTCAACACACCACCAACATCAAGATACGAGACAAAACTCTCATCCTTAGGCCAAGGGCCTCTTGTATCTTAGTAGAATAGGAGAGAGGGCAAGGAAGAGGAAGGAGTGTTCCTCCCTTTTGTAAAGTGGAGTAGTATTTCCTTTTCTTTTACCTTGGCGTGTAAACACTCTTTTTGGTGATTTATACGTGGTGATCTACTTATCTATCGTGACATATCTTTGTGTTAGACGTAATTCTTGTTATACTTGTTTACGGGATCATCGCTTCGCAAGAAGTACTCTAGCTTTACGAACTCGGTTCTAGGCCGAGGCTAGAGTAGTGGTCAATAGCATAGACGTGGTGTCTAGGCTGGAGATCGCCTTTGTTTGCTTGTGTGCCCCACGGTTTGTAGAGGTAGGTGGCGGGAAGTGACAGCCCTGTCATCCAAAGGAACCCTCCACGTTCGGGTACATAGTAGAGCTTTACGTAGACCGGAGTGGCTTGGCGGACCAAGCCTAAGACGGTGCCGAAGTAAACAAGTCTAGCTTGCGTTCGTCTACCTTTAAAGGATAAATAGATAAGAGTCACCCTCTCGACCCTATTTTGCTACGTTGTCTTGGTTGTCCTTGGGTAAACTAACCTTGTTGCAGAAATACTCCGTTCCCTGCGGATATAAATACGATACCTTGGAATACTCCGGGTGAAGTGCTACAACGGTATTCCGTGCGCTTGCGGATTCATTCGTGACGTAAGAAATACCAACACTAGGCAAGATAATACATCAACTATGGAGCACATCGGCCGATATGACGCACGACTTGGTGAGGCGTCTACTCGGGAGGCTTTGCGGGTTCGGCTATTCCCACTTGTCATTGTCCGGATCGGCCTTTTCATGGTTTGCTTCGCTATCGCCTGGATCTATTCGGAGTTGGGCCGATCTGGAGAAAAGGTTTCACTCGTACTTCTTCACGGGCATTACCGAGCTTAGTTTGTCCGATTTAATGGCGGTGAAACAGAAAGCGGGGAATCGGTGGCCGATTATATACGGAGGTTCGGGACTACGAGGGACGATGCTACAATCCGAACCTGACGAGCAACAGCTGGCCGAAATCGCTTATGCGGGGTTATTCTCTAACATCAAAGAAAAGTTTACCCCACATGAGTTTGATGGGCTGGCACAGCTGACCCGTAGAGGCGATCGGCCAGGAAGAGAATCTCCGACTCACCGAGGAATCGGCGGTATCGGACGGCTTATGCCGATTTCGACAATGAGGATGATGAAGAGGAAATTAATGCAGTTGAGTGGACTAATAACAAACGGCCGATATTTTCTCCGCATGTCAAACCTAAGGAGAAAAAAATATGATTTTGATTTATCTAAGGCCGACGAGATATTTGATCGAGCTGTCTGCGGGAAAAGAAGATCCAGCTTTCCCCTCATCACAAAATTCCTACGCGAGAAGAATTGAAGAAAATGGCTAAGTGGTGCAAGTGGCATGGAAATTCGCATCATAACACCGTTGATTGTTATGCCATGAGAGATGAAATCCGGAGGGCGATTGACGAGTGGGGTATTGCGAGCGGCCGATGTAAAGAAGAAGATGAAAGTTGATGGGCACCCTTTCCAGGCAAATACGATGTACATCAACACCATCGGCGGTGGATCGGCTGGTTTCATACGCCGGTATGAGAAGAAGAGAGAGAGGGAAGAAAGAGCTCGGGTGGCACGTGAACGAGGAATCTATCGGCCAAAGTCGGCGATACGGACAAGGCGTGATCGGCCGAGAAGATTTTGACCCACACTGGGCTTGTCCTTTCTTTCGATCTGCTGGGACCAAAACATGAAGCTTCCATCTATCGAGAACTGCCCGAGTGCATTGGCCGTAAAGAGTATCGTGATGGCGGGTCATCAAGTTCCCGGGGACGGCCGATTAGTCGCAACTACGAATCACGACAATCGGCCCCCGGAAGAGCGATCGGCCATGATCACGGCTATGATGAACGGAGATACGCGGTGCCAAAGAGAACCTCCGTTCACGATCGGTCGGGGCCAATCAACGATGAAGAAGAGTTTGATCAGCAATACCATGAAGATTCGAAAGGCGATCAAACCGAGAACGAAGAACGAGTGGTGCCCCGGTGGTTTGCTCAATAAAACCCGGAAGAGGAGGCTCCAAAGAATGCGCTGTCGAGAAATTAAGGGTGGACGATATTACGAGAGATGACCAAGATGATGAGTCCAAGCCCAAAAGGAGTGGAGGCCCAAAGTGCAGTCTCGGGTGGTCGGGTCGAAGCCGCGGTGAATATGATATCCACGATGCCCGGGATTGTCGGATCGGCCGTAGAGGACGAATCGGCCGATGAAAATTCGGGCGAGGAAGAGCCGGTTGGGGAGACTTCGGAGATTACGTGGACGCCGGAATCGGCGGTATTTGATAAGCCGGTCGACTCCGATCATTTGAATCTCAAGGCATTGTACATTAGCGGCTAC
This sequence comes from Chloris gayana, assembly GCA_031894775.1. Taxonomy (NCBI): domain Eukaryota; kingdom Viridiplantae; phylum Streptophyta; class Magnoliopsida; order Poales; family Poaceae; genus Chloris; species Chloris gayana. The sequence continues at coordinate 26,252 of JAUNZO010000202.1, forward strand.
ATCAATGGGTCGCCGATGAGGAAAATGTTGGTCGACGGAGGAGCAGCGGTCAATGTCATGCCGATTACTACATACCGCAAGCTCGGGAAGACGCGGAAGAAATGATGAGGGCTAATCCGACGCTCAAGGATTACAGCGGGAGAAGCCAAGATGTGCGTGGGGCCGCAATAATGGAGATCACTCGTGGGCAGCAAAACCATACCCACCACATTTTTCATCATCGACGGGAAAGGTGCATACACAACTTTGTTGGGGAGAGACTGGATTCATGCCAAGCTGTTGCATCCCATCAACCATGCACCAGTGCTTGATTCAATGGGTCGGCAACAAGGTCGAAATCGTGCGGGCCGATAAGTACGTAACCATCGCAGCTGCCGATTTCGAGTTTGCCGGTCTGGAGAGCCTGCCTTGTTTCTCGGGCACATATTGGGATGCGGAGGCCATAAACATCACCGACGACGGAGTTATTGTGACCGGGAGTCGGGTACTCCCGGCTGCTCGATGAGCCCCACGGAAGAATTGACGGACAATCGGCCGATCGACACACGCACTGGGGATATGATGAATCGGCCGATTAACGAACCGGAAGACGGGAAATTAGGCCACGGTTTTGTGTCGGCCGATGAGTTAGAAGAGGTAGATATAGGGGATGGAGACAAGCCTCGGCCGACATATATTAGCAAGAAATTGTGTGAAGAAGTAAGAGATGAATTAGTGGCCTTATTGAAAGAATATAAAGATTGTTTTGCTTGGGATTATAGCGAGATGCCTGGACTCGGCCGATCGATCGTTGAACATCGGCTGCCCACCAAACCCGGATATCGGCCGTATAAGCGAGGGGCTCGGAAAATTGACCCTAGGTATTATGAAGCCGTCAAAGAAGAGATTATCAGATTATATGAAGCCGGCTTCATTAGGCCATGCCGATATGCAGAGTGGGTTTCCAGTATTGTGCCGGTGGAAAAGAAAAATGGAAAGATGCGGGTCTGCATTGACTTCAGGAATTTGAATAAGGCGACTCCGAAAGATGAGTACCCAATGCCAAACGCCGATTTGTTAGTTGATGCAGCCGCCGGCAACAAAATTTTGAGCTTTATGGATGGAAATGCTGGGTACAATCAGATTTTTATGGCCGAAGAAGATATATCGAAGACAGCGTTCGGATGCCCGGAGCGTTGGGACTATATGAGTGGGTTGTCATGACCTTCGGCCTAAAAATGCTGGTGCCACATATCGAGAGCCATGAATTTTATATATCACGATTTGATCGGCCGATTGGTGGAAATTTATATTGATGATGTCATGGTGAAATCAAAATCGGCCGAAAGTCATGTGACTGATCTCGGAGAAGTGTTGAAGAGGACAAGACAATACGGCCTGAAGATGAACCCGCTCAAGTGTGCTTTTGGTTGTCTCGATCTGGACAATTTCTGGGGTTTATTGTGCATGAAAAGGGAATTGAAATCGGCCCCAAGAGTATTGATTCTATCGAGAAAGCTGGAACCGCCGACGAACAAGACAAAGCTCCGGTCCACGATCGGCAAGATTAATTTTATTAGGCAATTTATCTCAAACTTATGCGAGTCGACTTGACGTATTTACGCCATTATTAAAACTCAAGGCCGATCAAGAATTTCGGTGGGAGCCGATCCATCAAAGGGCTTTAGAAGATATCAAGAAATATTTGGTGTCCCCGCCGGTGATGGTTCCGCCAAAGTCAAGCACACCCTTTAAGTTATATTTATCGGCCGATGATAGGTGCATCGGCTCGCATTGACTCAAGAACGAGGAGGGAAAAGAGCGGGTCATATTTTATCTCAGCCGCAAATTAATTGATGCAGAAACACGGTATCCGGAGGTGGAAAGGTTATGTCTCTGTCTGTATTTTTCATGCACAAAACTAAGGCATTATCCGTTAGCCGAGGAGTGTACTTGTGGTTTGCCGGGCCGATGTCGTAAAATATATGCTATCGGCCCCGGTCCCCAAAGGCCGGTTGGGCAAATGGATGTTGGCAATTGCGGAGTTTGATCTAGGCTATGAATCGGCCAAAGCGGTGAAAGCACAAGTATTGGCCGATTTAATAGTGCAACACGGTGAACACTCGGCCAAATACGTTGAACCGGTGCCATGGACGGTGTTCTTTGATGGGTCAATTTGCAAGCAAGGAAGTGGAATCGGCTTGGTTGTTGTGTCGCCTCGGGGGCAATACGTGGATACTCTATTACAGTAGAGGCGCACACCAACAACCAAGTCGAATATGAAGCGATATTAAAAGGACTGGAACTACTCATCGATGCCGGGGCCGATTTTGTGGAAATTTTCGGCGATTCCTTGTTGGTCGTGAGTCAAGCTGGCCGATGAGTATGAGTGTAAAGATGAAATATTGTTGCAATATCATAGAAAGTGACAGAAGTTAATGAAAAGATTCAAGTGTGTTAAAATCGGCCATATACCAAGAGAGCAGAACTTCGAAGCAAATAACTTGGCTCAACTAGCATCCGGATATCGGCTCGCGAAACAGCTTGGAAATAGCCGATATTGAAGAGGCCGATTGGCGCACGGAAATTCGAAATTTTTGAGCAATCCATCCCAACCTACGAGATAAGAAGATAAGATATAAAGCCTTGAAATATGTTCTGTTGGATGATTAATTATTTTTCAAGACAATTGATGGGGTGCTTCTCAAATGTATTGATGACACCGAAGCCAAAGTGGTAATGAGCGAAGTACATGATGGGATTTGCGGAACGCATCAATCGGCCCATAAAATGAAGTGGCTGCTAAGGCGAGCTGGTTATTACTGGTCGACAATGTTGGCCGATTGTTTCAAATATTATAAAAGTTGCCAAGATTGCCGAGAAATTCGGGCCTATACGGAGGGCACTGCGTCGGCCATGAATCCGGTGATCAAACCTTGGCCGTTCGGAGGCTGGGCCATGGATATGATCGGCGGATAAATCCAGCATCAAGCAAAGGACATCAATACATATTGGTAGCTACAGATTACTTCACAAAGTGGGTTGAAGCGGCACCCTATCGCAAAGTCTCGACGGCCGACGTGATAACGTTTGTTAAGGAGCATATCATTCATAGATTTGGGATTCCGAAACAATCACGACGGATCAAGGATCAGTATTCACGTCGGACGAATTTCAATCTTTTGCTGAAGAGATGGGGATTAAATTGATTAATTCGTCGCCATATTATGCCCAAGCCAATGGTCAAGTTGAAGCGGCAAATAAGAGGCTGATCAAGTTGATCAAGCGGAAAATACAAGAGCATCCTCGTAAGTGGCACATGAACTTGATGGACGCTTTGTGGGCTTATCGTATGTCACGGCATGGGGCCATGCAAGTCGCGCCGTATCAGCTTGTGTATGGGCACGAAGCCGTACTACCATGGGAGACAGACTATCGGCTCCGGAAGGGTTGAATTGCAACAAAAGCTATCGGCCGATCAGTACCACGGGTTGATGATGGATGAATTAGAAGACGTGGTACAAAATCGGCTGGATGCATTGGAAAAGATAGAGCAGAATAAGGCGAGGGTCGCCCGCCATTATGATAAGAAGGTTGTGCAGAAACGAGTTTAAAAGGGCGATTTGGTCCGGAAGCTTAGGATGCCGATCGGCGTGAAGGACAATCGGTTTGGTAAATGGTCGCCTAATTGGGAAGGACCTTATTTGATTAGCCGATCGGCACCGGGTAATGCATATTTTTTGAAAGAGTTAGCAGGGGAAGAATTCGGCCGAGCACTTAATGGGAAGTATTTGAAGCGATATTATCCTAGTATTTGGATTAATTCATAGTGTTCGGCCTAAAAGAGACTACAGCCGATGTCGATGCACATCGCCTTGAGACGGCCGATATCGAGAGTATCGCCCTTAGCCAAAAATATGAAAGCAAAACGCAGGAAGTCACGAGAAATAAGTTACGACCGATGTTTTAAACATCGTCTTCGGATGGCCGATATTATCGTATATCGCCCTTAGTACAAAAATATTTACAACAAAATCTTGTTCAAATTACATCTAAGCATAGTCGACGGCCTCGGCGCGGGACAAAAGGTCTTGGACGGCAGATAATGCACGGGCCAGCATGGAGTCAAGTTTGGCCATGACCAACAGGTCGTCCTCGATGGGGCCGACATCGGCATGCGCCGCGGCGACCATCTTGTCGGCCGCTTGGATTGCCTCGTCCGTCGTTCTCTGTTGGGCCGCCACATCAACCGACAGCTGTGCAATGGTGGCTTCCAGGGCCGCCGCCTCCTTCTCCTTGAGAGCCGGCGCTGCTCTCAAATCGGCAATCTCCTGGTTGATTACCCGCAGTTCACCCTGCCGATTTGAGAGTTGCTCTTGCATCTCCAGGGTCTTGCGGGCCTCCTCCTCGGAACGCTTGATGGAGCTCTCGGCGAGTAACGCAGCTTGTCTGTTGATCCGCGTGGCGAGCCGGACGCTGCTGGGCACGGATGAAGTCCATCCGCCGGTACTCCATGTATGCCACGCGGTGCGAGCATCGCGCACATCATCCGGGAGCTCGGTCCGGACCTCCAAGTACCGCGCCCGGATGGGGTGGGCGTCGGCCACCAAGCCTTCAACCGAGGACGCCTCAAGCCTGCGCGCGATTTCGGCCATGATGATAAGACCAGAGGAAGATACCGAAATCGGCGCGGGACGAGGGAAGCTGAGCGCACGAAATACCAAGAAAAATAAGATAAAACTAATGATCAGCGGCGAATCAAGGAAGAAATAGTAAAACAAACCTGCGAAGCGTCGATGCGAATCGGCTGGACGTCCATCGGCCGTGCCATTAAACCCATAGGTTCGTGTGTTCCGGGCAGCTCTTGGCTGGCCGATTCATCTTCACCGGCGACATCCTCGGAGGCGGCATCGGGCGACGCTCCGCCGGCCGGCTCATCGGCAGCGGTACCTTCGGTTGAAGTCGCGGGCGGCTCCTGGCCAGCCCGATTCCTCGTCGGCGGCGGCGCTGCCTTTAGAAACCGCAGGCGACTCCTGGCCGGCCGATTCCTCGTCGGCAACGGTGCCTTTGGGAGAAGCCGTGGGCGACTCCTGGCCGGCTTGTTCAGCTTCGGCGGCGGCCTCGGGAGACGCGAGCCGATCCGAGCGAGTTGGGCTCTCCGTAGGGTTTGGATCGGCCCGGCTTGGTACGACTTCGGGCTCCGGAGCTGTTTGAGTCGGCCTTTCGGGCGTCGGCGTCCTGGCCCGTGGAGGAGTCGGCGAGCGGATCGGCCTATCGGGCGTTGGCGTCCGAGCCCGTGGAGTCGGCGAGGCGGGTCTCTCGCTGCTGCGGTTGAGCACCGGTATCGGCTGCCGGAGGGCTCGAATGGGCCGACCCCCTTCATCACCCCCGCCGACCACATCGGCGGCCGTACGCTCGCTCGACACCACGGTGATAGGTGGCCGACGAGGGAGAGATGCTTGGACCCGAGGAGAAGGGAGCGCCGATTCCTGCTAAGAACTCATAATTAGACGAGCATGTTAAGAGAAAAGGAATCGGCGATCATGCAATAACAACTCGACGCGGCGGAGACGGTTCGCTGTAGTAGTCCGGGTCGGACGAGCGCATAGGCTGCTTTAGCGGCGCGCGGTGTCGCTTCGGGGCCTGAGTCGACCCCGCAGCTGGCACATTAGCCTTCCTCTTCTTGGGGCGGCCGTTTTGGTTTTGGCCTTGCGGACAGCTGGCGCCCTCGACTCATCGCCGCAAATATTTGAGCGGGAGTGCGGTCGGTGAAGCCAATGTTCGGAACGATTGGGCTCGGCAATAAATATTCAATCGGCCGACCACCGATGCTTTGGGTCGGCGGCTCCTCCGAGTCCGACCGAAAGAGAGGATACAAGGATGAGCATTTGGAGTGGTCGATTTCATTGACAAAATCGGCCTTACAGAAATGGATCGGCTACACGTACCTCGGTGAAAGGTTCTCTCGGGGCTAGGCCGGAGAAGAAGGAAGCGGTGTTCCGAGCTGCGAAGGTGCCGGTTCCATTCACCCCACCAACGGTCAAAGAGGCGGGTGCTCCGGGCGCCGGGAGGAATCCGGCCAAGTCACCGGTGACGACATTGGCGGTGCGGCCGACGAGCCAATTCCACCGAATGGCATCGTCAACAGCAGCACGCGCCTTTATCCGCCCCACATAGAAGAGGCTGGGGGCAACCGGCCGAGCCGAGTTGGCGGGCCGCCACCGACGGGTGGTAGAACTCGTAGGAGCGGAAGGCCTTGCTCCCAGCAATGAGTCCCGTCGGCGAGCAGACAAGGGCGGAGGCAGGTGGTGAAGATCTTGACCGCATCCCCGTCGGCCGTCGGGAAGGTTGGGTCGATCGGAAAAGGAGTGTCATACTCCCTCTCGAAGAAATCAATGTACGGATACCAATCCGTACTTTCGTCGTTGAGGCCCTTGTAGAAAGCGGCGAACCAATACGCCGAGGTTGTTGTCCGACATGGCCGCCCCGGTGCCATGGATAACGCCTCCCCGAAAGAGACGCAACGGCTGAATCGGGCGCGGCCGATTTGGCGTAGTCGCCGGGGAAGTTGAGCACGCCGAGGTCCAAATCGATGGCCTTGGTGGTATGAAGGGTCAACCACATTTGGATAAACCACCAAGGGCCACCCGGGTTCTTGACCGATCGGCCGGCGCGTAGCTCCACCGAAACCCGGTGAAGAAGGAGGTACGCCGACCCCGGAAGATACTTGCCCATCGGAAGGGCATTGTCGTCGGCCGACCTATCGGCCATCTGCAGAAAATTGGTTGTGGGGCTCACGCCGACCCCACAAAAGAAGAAGTGGTCGAGCCACATGTTGAGGAAGGCAACAAGCTCGCGGCGATCGACCGTGCCGTGCCCCTTGTTATAGGCTCGAATATAGACCTTCCAACCCCTGGTGTCCTTAGGGTTGATCCGGTGGGAGGACTTAATGCGGACAGCGCACGGAGTGGCCTCCTCCGTAATGTTCGGATCGGCCAACATGATCGTGTCCAGGAGGGTCATGGTAGCCGGGCCGTGGCCGAACATAAAGCGATTCGAGACGTCCGACCGGAAATAGCAAGCGGCCGCCGACAACGGTTCGTTCTTCCGGTGATCGGCCGGAGACAGCTTGATGGCATGGGCGATGCCGATGTTGGCCCAACCTTGCGAATAGACGGCCGACACCCGGTTATACCAATCACGCCATCCTACGACGGGGTCGGCCATGACCGGAAGCTGTTGGCCCACTCGACCGATAGCGGGACTCGTTGCCGAAACGGAACCCGGTCCGTTTCGGCACGGATGAGATCCGTGGGGTCGGGATCGCCCATAGGACCCAAGAAGAAATGAGTCGGGATGTTGGAGGGAATAACGATTTGGTTCCGGATCTCCTAAAAACGAGAAACAGGGTTAGAATGAAAAGCGGAACGGGAAGAAGATAAACCGTGAAAATGAACAAGAACAAGAACGCGAAGAAAAACTGCAAAGGTAGAGAAAAGGGATGCCCAAATGTACATTACCTCCGGAACGGCGTTGGTAGTGGCGACGACGCGGCCGACAGCAGACAGCAGCAGCAACAGGGGTTCATGGTCGCCGGAGAAGAAAGACGGCGACGAGCGCGATGAAAAGTTGAAAAAGCTCGAGGAGGAAAAGGTCGCCGGAACAGAGAAAGATGAAGGCCAAGGAAAGGAAGCGGATGGGAAATGACCGGGGGTGGCCCGGGGTTTTATGGAGGAGTGACGGGCGATAAAAACCGGCGCGGTAAAAGAGGACAGATACTGTCCGACGCATGCGTTGCATACCCCGGACCGGGGGACATGTGTTGACGCCGGTTTTTTGACCAAGGGACCCATTGTCGGCGACTATGGGTCAAAAGAGGGCCGGTGGGCCGAAGGCCGACGGCCGCGTGGATAAGTAGGGAGGCACGTCCCTCCGGGAGTCGTGCACGGACGCCAACCGAAGAGCATGAGATTGATGGGCCTGGCCCACGTTGTAAAATTAGAAATAATAGTTTAATTTTGGAAAGAGATCCTAGTCGGTTAGGAAATCGGCCCGAAGAGGGTCCGAGTAGGATTCTTTGTGCCGGGTATAAATATGTACCCGGATGTAACCTGTAAACTCGATTCACATCCAATACAACTTTCGGCGCATCGCCAAACCCTAATTTTCTGTCAAGTCTTTACTTGTTTTCACGCGGGGATCTTCGAGGCTCCGGTCGACAACACGTTGGCTTGATAAGGTAATTATGTTGTCTAGTTCTCGGCGCATTGTTCGTAATTAGATGGCTTAATTGCTAGTTATCCGGCGACCGGATCTGTTCTTGATCGTCGTAGTGAGTATCGGCCGGGATGAGTCAAGTCGACCTGGTCCGGACTCGTGGTGGAGGTAGTTTGACTTGTCCTGCCTCCCCGTCCCAGCCTTTTCTCGCAACGCCGATTGGCTCGGATCTGGTCGTCCAAGTCACGATAGCCGCTATGAGAATTCTTTTACATCTTGGCCGATTCGATCGTGCGATTCGGTTGACGTGTCCTGTGTTTGCCTTTGCGATAGTTGACTTGTCCTAGGTGCATGCAGCCGATTGGCTAGGGTGTAGATCTACTTTCATAGTTCAAGGCGTTTATGATTGTGCTTGTCCTGAATCGGCCGGGCGTGCGCGGCCGTTAGACCTGGTCCGATCGCGTGCCATCGGTTGACTTGTCCTGTTGGAGTGACTGGTCGATTCGAGATCTGTGTGGTTGTATTTGTCTTACTTGTTCTTTCGGAGTGTTTAGCCGATTGTTTATCACGTTCATTAGCTGTTTTATGTTCAATTAGTGCCAAATTTGTTAAAGCTGCCTTTGAACTCGAGTTATCGGTATGATTTCATTGATCATCATTATCCATCTAGATAGATCTAATAACTCATTATAATCGATGGCGAGAATCGGCGGATGCCCGATCGGCCGATTTATTGCTCCGATTGATGATTGAACCATCCTTTTTGCTATCAAATTAATTACATCCTATTAATAATTACCTTATTTATATTTTATTTTATAATGCATCCTTGCAAGGTCTTAATGATTTGATTGCTCACCGACGAAATCGGCTGCTAGCCACCGATCGCATGTTGTAGCGTCGGCCGATTTCGTACCGTTTGCACCACGGTTCGCTTGCACTGGCCTTTAATACATAAATGGATGGGCCGTGCTGCTCCCTGTCGATGGCCGATTTTGTCTATCCGACGCGAGAATCGGCCACGGCTGCACATCGGCCTATCCGGGCCGATGACCCGGAATTTTACACTTTTTATTGTCTTTGTTGGTTTGCGGGAAAACCATCCGCACGCACCGGCGCACACGAGAATCGGCGAGCTGAGCTGGTCCGTTGGGAGCACGGGGCCTGCGTCGGCCGGGGTTTCGGTGGACTCTTCGGACAACGGTGTGTTGGCGACTTTTGACGTCAACACACTTTTTGGCACGCCGAGTGGGACGGAAGCAACCAAGATCAAGATGTCGTACATGCAGGCTGTCGGGGAGGACGGAACACCAATGGTCGATGCTGAAAATCGGCCGATTTTTGTTCCAGTTCCTCTCGGGACGGATGGCAAAGGGCATGGAGAAGTTTCGATGACAACGAGGTTTCGGCACTGGGGAAAGATGACGACGGAACAAAAGCTGCAGTACCAGGAATACCTGGCCGAAGCAATGAAAAAGTACTTTCGAGCCACGACGGTGACACGTGGCGAGTGGCCACAAAAGGAGACATCCCTCGGATTCTGCATCCGGAAGAACTAGACCAAATCAAAGCCCGGAGACTACCGGATGCCAACCAACTCGGCGATATGATCAACTCGTCCGTTCATCGGGCCCTAATCAATCAATCGGGCGTGTTGACCAACACCATCGGAAATTTGATCAAGGACACGGTTGATGGCAGACTGTTCATCGAAGGATATTCCGGACCTGCATACACTCGGCCTTTTGGCACTCTGTACGGCCAATTCGGGGAATCGGCCTCCGGAATACCACACCGCCAGCAGGGTTTCAGCCCCTCTACGGCATGCCACCTCACCTATGGCCTGGCAAGGACGATGTAAACGCAAGTACCGGTACAACCCAGCCGGGCAAAGAGGATGACGAGTGACCCCAAGAAGTCGGTGACGGAAAAGGGCGACAAACAAGATGTACAACCGCCGACTTCGAGTCGGGGGCAGCAACCAATGTGGCAGCGGCCCCGCAGATGGCACGGCAGCCCAATTTCTTCTACGTACCAAATACCGGCCCGAGTAGAATTGAGAACTCACCCACTATAGTACGGCCGATATCCGGTATTCCACAGCCGATCGCATCGGGCTGGGGGACAGGATTCATGATCGGACGGCCGATCCAATCGGCCATGAATTATGGAATCGCTCCGTGGTTCTTCGTTCCCGGCTACGCAGCCGGGATTTCGGAAACGACCGGTCGGTACACCCGATCGGGGGACAGCTCAACACAGCTTATATGACGGGAACCGGATCAGCAACTCGCTGAACCCAATGATATGAGTAGTCTCATGGCTAAGATCGCCGATATGATGAAAGATCGGTTCGATTTGAAGCCTAAGGAGAAAAGTGCATTGTATCGGCGACCTTACCACGATCGGATGGATTCCGTGGCTTTACCCAATAAGTATAAAATTCCTGAGTTCTCCAAGTTTTACGGGCAAGATAATACATCAACTATGGAGCACATCGGCCGATATGACGCACGGCTTGGTGAGGCGTCTACTCGAGAGGCTTTGCGAGTTCGGCTATTCCCACTTGTCATTGTCCGGATCGGCCTTTTCATGGTTTGCTTCGCTATCGCCTGGATCTATTCGGAGTTGGGCCGATCCGGAGAAAAGGTTTCACTCGTACTTCTTCACGGGCATTACCGAGCTTAGTTTGTCCGATTTAATGGCGGTGAAACAGAAAACGGGGAATCGAGTGGCCGATTATATACGGAGGTTCGGGACTGCGAGGGGACGATGCTACAATCCGAACCTGACGAGCAACAGCTGGCCGAAATCGCTTATGCGGGGCTATTCTCTAACATCAAAGAAAAGTTTACCCCACATGAGTTTGATGGGCTGGCACAGTGACCCGTAGAGGCGATCGGCCAGGAAGAGAATCTCCGACTCACCGAGGAATCGGCGGTATCGAGACAGCTTATGCCGATTTCGACAATGAGGATGAAGAGGAAATTAATGCAGTTGAGTGGACTAATAACCTAAGGAGAAAAAATATGATTTTGATTTATCTAAGGCCGACGAGATATTTGATCAGCTGCTGCGGGAAAAGAAGATCCAGCTTTCCCCTCATCACAAAATTCCTACGCCGGAAGAATTGAAGAAAATGGCTAAGTGGTGCAAGTGGCATGGTAATTCGCATCATAACACCGTTGATTGTTATGCCATGAGAGATGAAATCCGGAGGGCGGTTGACGAGTGGGGTATTACGAGCGGCCGATGTAAAGAAGAAGATGAAAGTTGATGGGCACCCTTTCCCGGCTAATACGATGTACATCAACACCATCGGCGGTGGATCGGCTGGTTTCATACGCCGATATGAGAAGAAGAGAGAGAGGGAAGAAAGAGCTCGGGTGGCACGTGAACAGGAATCTATCGGCCAAAGTCGGCGATGCGGACAAGGCGTGATCGGCCGAGAAGATTTTGACCCACACTCGGGCTTGTCCTTTCTTTCGATCTGCTTGGGACCAAGACATGAAGCTTCAGTCTATCGAGAACTGCCCGAGTGCGGTGGCCGTAAAGAGTATCGTGATGGCGGGTCATCAAGTTCACGAGGACGGCCGATTAGTCGCAACTACGAATCACGACAATCGGCCCCGGAAGAGCGATCTGCCATGATCACAGCTATGATGAACGGAGATACACGAGTGCCAAAGAGAACATCCGTTCACGATCGATCGGGGCCAATCAACGATGAAGAAGAGTTTGATCGACAATACCATGAAGATTCTAAAGGCGATCAAACCGAGAACGAAGTACAATGGTGCCCCGGTGGTTTGCTCAATAAAACCCGGAAGAGGAGGCTCCGAGAGAATGCGCTGTCGAGAAATTAAGGGTGGACGGTATTACGAGAGATGACCAAGATGATGAGTCCAAGCCCAAAAGGGAGTGGAGGCCCAAAGTGCAATCTCGGGTGGTCGGGCTGAAGCCGCGGTGAATATGATATCCACGATGCCCGGGATTGTCGGATCGGCCGTAGAGGACGAATCGGCCGATGAAAATTCGGGCGAGGAAGAACCGGTTGGGGAAACTTCGAGAGATTCGTGGACGCCGGAATCGGCGGTATTTGATAAGCCGACCAACTCCGATCATTTGCATCTCAAGGCATTGTACATTAGCGGCTACATCAATGGGTCGCCGATGAGGAAAATGTTGGTCGACGGAGGAGCAGCGGTCAATATCATGCCGATTACTACATACCGCAAGCTCGGGAAGACGCCGGAAGAAATGATGAGGGCTAATCGACGCTCAAGGATTACGGCGGGAGAAGCCAAGATGTGCGTGGGGCCGCAATAATGGAGATCACTCGTGGGCGAGCAAAACCATACCCACCACATTTTTCATCATCGACGGGAAAGGTGCATACACAACTTTGTTGGGGAGAGACTGGATTCATGCCAACTGTTGCATCCCATCAACCATGCACCAATGCTTGATTCAATGGGTCGGCAACAAGGTCGAAATCGTGCGGGCCGATAAGCACTGTAACCGTCGCAACCGCCGGTTTCGAGTTTGCCGGTGCGGAGAGCCTGCCTTGTTTCTCGGGCACATATTGGGATGCGGAGGCCATAAACATCACCGACGACGGAGTTATTGTGACCAGGGAGTCGAGTACCCCAGCTGCTCCGATGGGCCCCACGGGAGAATTGACGGAAAATCGGCCGATCGACACACGCACCGGGGATATAATGAATCGGCCGATTAACGAACCGGAAGACGGGAAATTAGGCCACGGTTTTGTGTCGGCCGACGAGTTAGAAGAGGTAGATATAGGGGATGGAGACAAGTCTCGGCCGACATATATTAGCAAGAAATTGTGTAAAGAAGTAAGAGATGAATTAGTGGCCTTATTGAAAGAATATAAAGATTGTTTTGCTTGGGATTATAGCGAGATGCCTGGACTCGACCGATCGATCGTTGAACATCGGCTGCCAACCAAACCCGGATATCGGCCGTATAAGCGAGGGCTCGGAAAATTGACCCTAGGTATTATGAAGCCGTCAAAGAAGAGATTATCGGATTATATGAAGCCGGCTTCATTAGGCCATGCCGATATGCGAGTGGGTTTCCGATATTGTGCCGGTGGAAAAGAAAAATGGAAAGATGCGGGTCCGCATTGACTTCAGGAATTTGAATAAGGCGACTCCGAAAGATGAGTACCCAATGCCAACCGCCGATTTGTTAGTTGATGCAGCCGCCGGCAACAAAATTTTGAGCTTTATGGATGGAAATGCTGGGTATAATCAGATTTTTATGGCCGAAGAAGATATATCGAAGACAGCGTTCGGATGCCCGGAGCGTTGGGACTATATGAGTGGGTTGTCATGACCTTCGGCCTAAAAAATGCTGGCGCCACATATCGGAGGGCCATGAATTTTATATATCACGATTTGATCGGCCGATTGGTGGAAATTTATATTGATGATGTCATGGTGAAATCAAAATCGGCCGAAAGTCATGTGGCTGATCTCGGAGAAGTGTTGAAGAGGACAAGACAATACGGCACTGAAGATGAATCCGCTCAAGTGTGCTTTTGGTGTCTCGATTGGACAATTTCTAGGGTTTATTGTGCATGAAAAGGGAATTGAAATCGGCCCTAAGAGTATTGATTCTATCGAGAAAGTCTGGAACCGCCGACGAACAAGACAAAGCTCCGGTCCACTGATCGGCAAGATTAATTTTATTAGGCGATTTATCTCAAACTTATGCGGTCGACTTGACGTATTTACGCCATTATTAAAACTCAAGACCGATCAAGAATTTCGGTGGGAGCCGATCCATCAAAGGGCTTTAGAAGATATCAAGAAATATTTGGTGTCCCACTTTGTGATGGTTCCGCCAAAGTCGAGCACACCCTTTAAGTTATATTTATCGGCCGATGATAGGTGCATCGGCTCGCATTGACTCAAGAACAGGAGGGAAAAGAAGCGGGTCATATTTTATCTCAGCCGCAAATTAATTGATGCGAAACACGGTATCCGGAGGTGGAAAGGTTATGTCTCTGTCTGTATTTTTCATGCACAAAACTAAGGCATTATCACGTTGGCCGAGGAGTGTACTGTGGTTTGCCAGGCCGATGTCGTAAAATATATGCTATCGGCCCCGGTCCCCAAAGGCCGGTTGGGCAAATGGATGTTGGCAATTGCGGAGTTTGATCTAGGCTATGAATCAGCCAAAGCGGTGAAAGCACAAGTATTGGCCGATTTAATAGTGCAACACGGTGAACACTCGGCCAAATACGTTGAACCGGTGCCATGGACGGTGTTCTTTGATGGGTCAATTTGCAAGCAAGGAAGTGGAATCGGCTTGGTTGTTGTGTCGCCTCGGGGGCAATACGTGGATACTCTATTACGGTAGAGGCGCACACCAACAACCAAGTCGAATATGAGGCGATATTAAAGGGATTGGAACTACTCATCGATGCCGGGGCCGATTTTGTGGAAATTTTTGGCGATTCCTTGTTGGTCGTGAGTCAGCTGGCCGATGAGTATGAGTGTAAAGATGAAATATTGTTGCAATATCATAGAAAGTGCCAGAAGTTAATGAAAAGATTCAAGTGTGTTAAAATCGGCCATATACCAAGAGAGCAAAACTTGAAGCAAATAACTTGGCTCAACTAGCATCCGGATATCGGCTCACCGAAAACAGCTTGGAAATAGCCGATATTGAAGAGGCCGATTGGCGCACGGAAATTCGAAATTTTTAAGCAATCCATCCCAACCTACGAGATAAGAAGATAAGATATAAAGCCTTGAAATATGTTACGTTGGATGATCAATTATTTTTCAAGACAATTGATGGGGTGCTTCTCAAATGTATTAATGACACCGAAGCCAAAGTGGTAATGAGCGAAGTACATGATGGGATTTGCGGAACGCATCAATCGGCCCATAAAATGAAGTGGCTGCTAAGGCGAGCTGGTTATTACTGGCCGACAATGTTGGCCGATTGTTTCAAATATTATAAAAGTTGCCAAGATTGCCGAGAAATTCGGGCCTATACGAGAGGGCACTGCGTCGGCTATGAATCCGAGTGATCAAGCCTTGGCCGTTCGGAGGCTGGGCCATGGATATGATCGGCCGGATAAATCCAGCATCAAGCAAAGGACATCAATACATATTGGTAGCCACAGATTACTTCACAAAGTGGGTTGAAGCGGCACCCTATCGCAAAGTCTCGACGGCCGACGTGATAACGTTTATTAAGGAGCATATCATTCATAGATTTGGGATTCCGAAACAATCACGACAGATCAAGGATCAGTATTCACGTCGGACGAATTTCAATCTTTTGCTGAAGAGATGGGGATTAAATTGATTAATTCGTCACCTTATTATGCCCAAGTCAATGGTCAAGCTGAAGCGGCAAATAAGAGTCGATCAAGTTGATCAAGCGGAAAATACAAGAGCATCCTCGTAAATGGCACATGAACTTGATGGACGCTTTGTGGGCTTATCGTATGTCACGGCATGGGGCCATGCAAGTCGCGCCGTATCAGCTTGTGTATGAGCACGAAGCCGTCATTGCCGTGGGAGACAGCTATCGGCTCCGGAAGGGTTGAATTGCAACAAAAGCTATCGGCCGATCAGTACCACGGGTTGATGATGGATGAATTAGAAGACGTGGTACAAATTCGGCTGGATGCATTGGAAAAGATAGAGCAGAATAAGGCGAGGGTCGCCGCCATTATGATAAGAAGGTTGTGCAGAAACAGTTTAAAAAGGGCGATTTGGTCCGGAAGCTTAGGATGCCGATCGGCGTGAAGGACAATCGGTTTGGTAAATGGTCGCCTAATTGGGAAGGACCTTATTTGATTAGCCGATCAGCACCGGGTAATGCATATATTTTGAAAGAGTTAGCAGGGGAAGAATTCGGCCGAGCACTTAATGGGAAGTATTTGAAGCGAGTATTATCCTAGTATTTGGATTAATTCATAGTGTTCGGACTAAAAGAGACTACAGCCGATGTCGATGCACATCGCCTTGAGACGGCCGATACTGAGAGTATCGCCCTTAGCCAAAAATATGAAAGCAAAACGCAGGAAGTCACGGACAAATAAGTTACGACCGATGTTTTAAACATCGTCTTCGGATGGCCGATATTACTGTATATCGCCCTTAGTATAAAAATATTTACAACAAAATCTTGTTCAAGTCCTATTACATCTAAGCATAGTTGACGGCCTCGGCGCGGGACAAAAGGTCTTGGACGACGAGATAATGCACGGGCCAGCATAGAGTCAAGTTTGGCCATGACCAACAGGTCGTCCTCGATGGGGCCGACATCGGCATGCGCCGCGGCGACCATCTTGTCGGCCGCTTGGATTGCCTCGTCCGTCGTCCTCTCGTTGGGCCGCCACATCAACCGACAGCTGTGTAATGGTGGCTTCCGGGGCCGCCGCCTCCTTCTCCTTGAGAGCCGGCGCTGCTCTCAAATCGGCAATCTCCTGGTTGATTACCTGCAGTTCACCTTGCCGATTTGAGAGTTGCTCTTGCATCTCCGGGGTCTTGCGGGCCTCCTCCTCGAAACGCTTGATGGAGCTCTCGGCGAGTAACGCAGCTTGCTGTTGCTCCGCGTGGCGAGCCGGACGCTGCTGGGCACGGATGAAGTCCATCTGCCAGTACTCCATGTATGCCACGCGGTGCGAGCATCGCGCACATCATCCGGGAGCTCGGTCCGGACCTCCAAGTACCGCGCCGGATGGGGTGGGCGTCGGCCACCAAGCCTTCAACCGAGGACACCTCAAGCCTGCGCGCGATTTCGGCCATGATGATAAGACCGGAGGAAGATACCGAAATCGGCGCAGGACGAGGAAAGCTGAGCGCCTGAAATACCAAGAAAAATAAGATAAAACTAATGATCGACGGCGAATCAAGGAAGAAATAGTAAAAACAAACCTGCGAAGCGTCGATGCGAATCGGTCGGACGTCCATCGGCCGTGCCATTGAACCCATAGGTTCGTGTGTTCCGAGCAGCTCTTGGCCGGCCGATTCATCTTCACCGGCGACATCCTCGGGGCGGCATCGGGCGACGCTCGCCGGCCGGCTCATCGGCAGCGGTACCTTCGAGGAGAAGCCGCGGGCGGCTCCCGGCCGGCCGATTCCTCGTCGGCAACGGTGCCTTTGGGAGAAGCCGTGGGCGACTCCGGCCGGCTTGTTCGGCTTCGGCGGCGGCCTCGGGAGACGCGAGCCGATCCGAGCGAGTTGGGCTCTCCGTAGGGTTTGGATCGGCCTCGGCTTGGTACAACTTCGGGCTCCGGAGCTGTTTGAGTCGGCCTTTCGGGCGTCGGCGTCCTGGCCCGTGGAGGAGTCGGCAGGCGGATCGGCCTATCGGGCGTTGGCGTCCGAGCTCGTGGAGTCGGCAGGCGGGTCTCTCGCTGCCTGCGGTTGAGCACCGGTATCGGCTGCCGGAGGGCTCGAATGGGCCGACCCCTTCATCACCCCCGCCGACCACATCGGCGGCCGTACGCTCGCTCGACACCACGGTGATAGGTGGCCGACGAGGGAGAGGTGCTTGGACCCGAGGAGAAGGGACCGCCGATTCCTGCTAAGAACTCATAATTAGACGAGCATGTTAAGAGAAAAAGAATCGGCGATCATGCAATAACAACCTTGACGCGACGGAGACGGTTCGCTATAGTAGTCCGGGTCGGACAAGCGCACGAGCTGCTTTAGCAGCGCGCGGTGTCGCTCGGGACTCGAATCGACCCTGCGGATGGCACATTAGCCTTCCTCTTCTTGGGGGCGGCCGTTTTGGTTTTGGCCTTGCGTGCAACCGGCGCCCTCGACTCATCGCCGCAAATATTTGAGCGGGAGTGCGGTCGGTGAAGCCAATGTTCGGAACGATTGGGCTCGGCAATAAATATTCAATCGGCCGGCCATCGATGCTTTGGGTCGGCGGCTCCTCCGAGTCCGATCGAAAGAGAAGATACAAGGATAAGCATTTGGAGTGGCCGATTTCATTGACAAAATCGGCCTTACAGAAATGGGTCGCTACACGTACCTCGGCGAAAGGTTCTCTCGGGGCTAGGCCGGAGAAGAAGGAAGCGGTGTTCCGGCTGCGAAGGTGCCGATTCCACTCACCCCACCAACGGTCAAAGAGGCGGGTGCTCCGGGCGCCGGGAGGAATCCAGCCAAGTCACCGGTGACGACATCGGCGGTGCGGCCGACGAGCCAATTCCACCGAATGGCATCGTCAACAGCAGCCCGCGCCTTTATCCGCCCCACGTAGAAGAGGTCGGGGGCAACCGGCCGAAGCCGAGTTGGCGGGCCGCCACCGACGGGTGGTAGAACTCGTAGGAACAGAAGGCCTTGCTCCCGGCAATGAGTCCCGTCGGCAGCGAGACAAGGGCGGAGGCGGGTGGTGAAGATCTTGACCGCATCCCCGTCGGCCGTCGGGAAGGTTGGGTCGATCGGAGAAGGAGTGTCATACTCCCTCTCGAAGAAATCAATGTACGGATACCAATCCGTACTTTCGTCGTTAAGGCCCTTGTAGAAAGCGGCGAACCAATACGCCAGGTTGTTGTCCGACATGGCCGCCCCGGTGCCATGGATAACGCCTCCCCGAAAGAGACGCACCGGCTGAATCGCGGCGCGGCCGATTCGGCGTAGTCGCCGGGGAAGTTGAGCACGCCGAGGTCCAAATCGATGGCCTTGGTGGCATGAAGGGTCAACCACATTTGGATAAACCACCAAGGGCCACCCGGGTTCTTGACCGATCGGCGGCGCGCAGCTCCACCGAAACCTGGTGGAGAAGGAGGTACGCCGACCCCGGAAGATACTTGCCCATGGGAAGGGCATTGTCTGTCGGCCAGACCTATCGGCCATCTGCAGAAAATTGGTTGTGGGGCTCACGCTGACCCCACAAAAGAAGAAGTGGTCGAGCCACATGTTGAGGAAGGCAACATGCTCGCGGCGATCGACCGTGTCGTGCCCCTTGTTGTAGGCTCTGAATATAGACCTTCCAACCCCCGGTGTCCTTAGGGTTGATCCGGTGGGAGGACTTAATGCGGACAGCGCACGGAGTAGCCTCCTCCGTAATGTTCGGATCGGCCAACATGACCGTGTCCGGGAGGGTCATGGTAGCCGGGCCGTGGCCGAACATAAAGCGATTCAGGGCGTCCGACCGGAAATAGCAAGCGGCCGCCGACAACGGTTCGTTCTTCGGTGATCGGCCGGGGACAGCTTGATGGCATGGGCGATGCCGATGTTGGCCCAACCTTGCGAATGGACGGCCGACACCCGGTTATACCAATCACGCCATCCTACGACGGGGTCGGCCATGACCGGAAGCTGTTGGCCCACTCGGCCGATAGCGGGGATCTGTTGCCGAAACGGAACCCGGTCCGTTTCGGCACGGATGAGATCCGTGGGGTCGGGATCGCCCATAGGACCCAAGAAGAAATGAGTCGGGATGTTGGAGGGAATAACGACTTGGTTCCGGATCTCCTACAAACGAGAAACAGGGCTAAAATGAAAAGCGGAACGGGAAGAAGATAAAGCTGTGAAAATGAACAAGAACAAGAACGCGAAGAAAAACTGCAAAGGTAAAGGGATGCCCAAATGTACATTACCTCCGGAACGGCGTCGGTGGTGGCGACGACGCGGCCGGCAGCGGCAGCCGCAGCAAGCAGCAGCAGCAGCGACGAGGGTTCATGATTGCTGGAGAAGAAAGACGGCGACGGCGCGATGAAAAGTTGAGAAGGCTCGAGGAAGAAAAGGTCGCCGGAACAGAGAAAGATGAAGGCCAAGGAAAGGAAGCAGATGGGAAATGACCGGGGGTGGCCCCGGGTTTTATGGAGGAGTGACGGGCAGTAAAACCGGCGCGGTAAAAGAGGACGGATCGATCCGACGCATGCGTTGGATACCCCGGATCGGGGGACATGTGTTGACGCCGGTTTTTGACCAAGGGACCCATTGTCGGCGACCATGGGTCAAAAGAGGGCCGGTGGGCCGAAGGCCGACGGCCGCGTGGATGAGTAAGGAGACACGTCCCTCCCGGGAGTCGTGCACGGACGCCAACCGAAGAGCATAATATTGATGGGCCTGGCCCACGTTGTAAAATTAGAAATAATAGTTTAATTTTGGAAAGAGATCCTAGTCGGTTAGGAAATCGGCCCGAAGAGGGTCCGAGTAGGATTCTTTGTGCCGGGTATAAATATGTACCCGGATGTAACCTGTAAACTCGATTCACATCCAATACAACTTTCGGCGCATCGCCAAACCCTAATTTTCTGTCAAGTCTTTACTGTTTTCGCGCGGGATCTTGGGGCTCCGGTCGACAACACGTTGGCTTGATAAGGTAATTATGTTGTCTAGTTTTCGGCGCATTGTTCATAATTAGATGGCTTAATTGCTAGTTATCCGGCGACCGGATCTGTTCTTGATCGTCGTAGTGAGTATCGGCGGGATGAGTCAAGTCGACCTGGTCCGGGCTCGTGGTGGAGGTAGTTTGACTTGTCCTGCCTCCCCGTCCCAGCCTTTGCTCGCAACGCCGATTGGCTCGGATCTGGTCGTCCGAGTCACGATAGCCGCTATGAGAATTCTTTTACATCTTGGCCGATTCGATCGTGCGGATTCGGTTGACGTGTCCTGTGTTTGCCTTTGCGATAGTTGACTTGTCCTAGGTGCATGCAGCCGATTGGTTAGGGTGTAGATCTACTTTCATAGTTCAAGGCGTTTATGATTGTGCTTGTCCTGAATCGGCCGGGCGTGCGCGGTCGTTAGATCTGGTCCGATCGCGTGCCATCGATTGACTTGTCCTGTTGGAGCGATCGGTCGATTCGGGATCTGTGTGGTTGTATTTGTCTTATTGTTCTTTCGGAGTGTTTAGCCGATTGTTTATCATGTTCATTAGCTGTTTTATGTTCAATTAGTGCCAAATTTGTTAAAGCTGCCTTTGAACCTGAGTTATCGATATGATTTCATTGATCATCATTATCCATCTAGATAGATCTAATAACTCACCATTATAATCGATGGCAGAATCGGCCGAATGCCCGATCGGCCGATTTATCGCTTCCGATTGATGATTGAACCATCCTTTTTGCTATCAAATTAATTACATCCTATTAATAATTACCTTATTTATATTTTATTTTATAATGTATCCCTGCAAGGTCTTAATGATTTGATTGCTCACCGACGAAATCGGCTGCTAGCCACCGATCGCATGTTGTAGCGTCGGCCGATTTCGTATCGTTTGCACCACAGTTCGCTTGCCTGGCCTTTAATACATAAATGGATGGGCCGTGCTGCTCCTCGTCGATGGCCGATTTTATCTATCCGACGCCAGAATCGGCCACGACCGCACATCGGCCTATCTCGGGCCGATGACCCGGAATTTTATATTTTTTATTGTCTTTGTTGGTTTGCAGGAAAACCATCCGGCACGCACCAGCGCACACGAGAATCGGCGAGCTGAGCTGGTCCGTTGGGAGCACAGGGCCCTGCGTCAGCCGGGGTTTCGGTGGACTCTCCGGACAACGGTGTGTTGGCGACTTTTGACGTCAACAGTAACTATATGATGAGTACAATGAGACTTTTTATGTGCTTCTTCTGTTGTGTTTCACCATTCTAACACAACCTTTATTTTTACTGTCCAGCTACATCACAAATTTTATAGTAGGTTCAAGATTTTGATAACAAGTGCTTAATGTCAAATATATTAACATAAACTAGATGGACAGTCATATGTTGCTAAGATCATACGAACTTGAGTTGTTTAAAAGAATAACCACCTAAACTTGAGTTGTTTGAAGGGATAACCACCTCCGGCAACGAATTGATATCTTCAATTATGTTATCTCACAAGTTTATGCTATTGCTACCAGTAATAGTAAATGTTTTCTTTTATAAATTTTAATATGACTACCATAGAAAGTTAATTACAAGCATCACAAATGCTTCATTATTCATAAAATTTAGGGACGTTACAACTTGTTTACTTTAGCTTTGGTAACTGCAGCCAACCTTTGTATCACTAGGTCATACGTAGTTAACTAAGGTGAGTATCCTGTGGGGCTTATGTTGTGACATGTGATTTAACCTTAGTGTACGAGCTCTCATTGATGTTTAATGCTCATCCTTGAGAGATTTGAATGGTTTGAAGTAAGAAGTCGTCTCTTCTACAAATGGAAGCATTGCCTGATTACTACTGCATCCATCTTCATATCAACGATAAAATCTTTCTTTATTGAGTTTATGTTTTATAAGGTGAATCTAAAAGATCAATGAGGAAAATGCAGCAATTTACAAGGAGAAGATAAAGAAGTGGTATTCTTTTTGAAGGGCAAAAGTGAAACACAAGGTGTTCTAAAGATTTGTTTAGTATGGTGGCATCGTGCACTGATTATGGTTTGCGCTAGTGCTTATATTGGGTTCTAAGGACCAGTCGTGAAGCATGTGACCCCATTTCTCTACTTCTTTAGTATCAAAGCACTGCATGCACATGTTTCCTCCAAGACAAGTAGAAACTCATTATTTCTAGCTAACATGCGTGTATGAAATGTCAGGTCTTCCTATTTTTGTGGGTATATCGATAATCGAAATTGGTACTTAACGACTATCTTCTATTTTCCAAAATTTTAAGCTCAAAGTAAGCACAAAAAGCACAGGTGCCGATCGGCACAATTCATTTTTTCATCATTTTTCTTTCTTTATTTTCTTTTCAGTAGTGGTATTGATCATAGGTTGTGTCAAGGAGGGGGGAGGGGGCAGTTTAATACAATATTCATTTTAAAGCCCACGAAAAAAAGTTGTCTTCATTCAATTTATAGACATCAACAATGTGTTTACCGAATATAGAATGCTCTATTTAACTTTACTATAAGTACTTCCTTAATATAGTTTTCCTGTAATTGTAGAACATGATAATCAAACATGATTCATCGTGTTGTGAAAATTTAACTTTTTTTATTACTTGTTCAAAAACGTTATCACTTTTTTCCATTGTTAATAAGAATAGAAAATAGTGGAAATTCCTCCAAACAAAAGAGTGAAAATTATAAATTTTATAATTACTAAACTAACTTTAATTTAATAAAAATGTGATGCAATGGTAAGAGTGCTTGCTTGCACTCAACAATTCTTTGGTTTGATTCCAAATAGAAGGGCCATTTCCCCCTTTTTATTTCTTACACTCAAATAATAACTATGGGACCCATAATGTCTTCAACTCTTCTCCCAGTGAAAAAACAAACAAGTTGATGACAAAAATCCAAAGTAGTGACAATGTAGCATCGTGTGACAAATTTGTGGCGACCTTAGTTGACAACGATTACTCACCACAATATTACATTTGCTTTGTTTGTGACAATTTTCAGTTGTTTTAGATGATGTACATCTAATCTTCCTGAGTAACTGAATAGGTTATGAAAGAGATGTTTGAATTATTGTCACGCTACCAAATTTCTTATAGTGGCAGCAGCAGACTGTGTGCCTCCTCCTTTGCCGCTCAGCACCAAGAACATTAGGATGTTTGAGAAAGCGTCCATGCTCGTGTGAGCGTGCCAAATCCGGCACGGATGACTGGATCGCACTCGCCCATGGTGCTCTCCATGGAGGCACGGACGAGCAGAGGTTACCTGAGCCGTCGATGTTCTGTTGCACCGGTCCCTCCAAGACATTTTTCACAGGACAACTTTCGCAAATGTAAGCCCATCGTGCAATAACCTCTTGCCGGATCACTAGTGGTGCCGACCGATAGGCCATGAGCAGCCGGAATGTGCGACATCAACATAAAAGCACTCGCTTTTAGGGGCACCGTGCGCTCACACTCAGCATATTGCCAATTTTTCTGCCCCATCATGGAAAGCAAATGATGGCCACCAGCCAACCACCGCGGGAATCAGCACCTCACCTCACTTAGACCCAAAGGCTAAAACCAGGGCAGAGCCCCTGAGCTTTCGATCGGCCAGCACTCACCAAGACAATGGCTCGCCATCTTCGTTTCGTCCCTCTTCTCTGCCTCGTCCTCGTGATCAACGCCCATGGCACGGTCGACTTCCGCGCGGACCTTGCCCACCCTTACGCCGGAAGCAGCTCTCTCAACAAGCATGAGGCCTTCCGCCGTGCCGCCCGTGCGAGCAGGGCACGGGCAGCGAGGCTCGCGGCCAGGCTCGCTCGCGTCCTGGGCAAAGCCGGCGCCGAAGGCCTCTCGGCCGCTGACGTGCCTCTGGCCCCTCTCAGCGATCAGGGCCACTCGCTGACGGTGGGCATCGGCACGCCGCCGCAGCCGCACACGCTGATCGTGGACACGGGCAGCGACCTCATCTGGACGCAGTGCACACTGTTCCGGCGGCGCGCGGCGCGGCAGCGCGAGCCGCTCTACGACCCGGCCAAATCCCCCTCCTTCTCCTTCCTCCCCTGCAGCGCCAGGCTGTGCCAGGAGGGCCAGTTCAACTTCAAGAATTGCACCTCCAACAACCGGTGCGTGTACGATGACGTGTACGGCAGCGCGGAGGCCGCCGGCGTCCTCGCGTCCGAGACATTCACCTTCGGTGCGCGCAGCAAGGTCTCCGTCCCCCTCGGCTTCGGCTGCGGCGCGCTCTCCGCCGGCAGCCTCGTCGGCGCCTCCGGCATCATGGGGCTGAGTCCAGGCACCTTATCACTGATCTCGCAACTCCACGTACCAAAATTCTCCTACTGCCTCACGCCGTTCGCCGAGCGCAAGACGAGCCCGATGATGTTCGGCGCAGCGGCCGACCTGAAGAAGTACAAGACCACAGGGCCGGTTCAGACCACGTCGATACTGACGAACCCGGTGGAAACCGCCTACTACTACGTGCCGCTGGTGGGCCTCTCGCTGGGGACGAAGCGGCTGCGTGTGCCGGCGTCGAGCCTCGCCATGAACTCCGACGGTAGCGGCGGCACGATCGTCGACTCCGGCAGCACAATCGCGTACCTCGTGGAGCCGGCGTTCGAGGCGGTAAGGAAGGCCGTGGTGGAGGCCCTGCGTCTGCCCGTGTCCGACGAGGCCGTCGAGGACTACGAGCTCTGCTTCGCGCTGCCGCGCGGCAAGGGGATGGAGGCGATGACGGTGCCGCCGCTCGTGCTGCACTTCGACGGCGGCGCGCGGATGGTGCTACCGCGCGATAACTATTTCCAGGAGCCGAGGGCCGGGCTGATGTGCCTGGCCCTGGGCAAGCCGCCGGTGGAATTGGGCGTGTCCATCATCGGCAACGTCCAGCAGCAGAACATGCACGTCCTGTTCGACGTGCGCAACCGGAAGTTCTCCTTCGCGCCCACGCAATGTGACCAGATATGAACTGGGAAAGTTCATTCTCCTATCGATGCGATGTCCCATCAATAAAATTATTAAAATAAACTTATTCAGAATTTTCAAACAATTATGAAATTAGGGGTAGTTTATATGATAGTTAACATGAAGATAAAATTTTAACTAAATTTAACGCCAAAGTGTCTGTAGCCTAGTGGTTACAAAAGTCTCTATAGCACCTCAAGTCCTGTGTTTAACTCCTCTTGGGAGGGACTTTTCTAGGATATAACAGTGTTGTGCTTTCAATGGTAGGTGACATTCCTGACGACAGCAAAACACTAGTGGTCAATTTGTTAATCTTGACGGTTCAGTATTCGAAGATGCTCATAGGATTAGGGTTTACGTATGTGCGTTCATAAGGGTGAGTGTGCATGTGTTGTAAGTGTCTTAGTTGATGTGTAAACCCAATAAATACTATGATTAATTATATCTAAAAGTTATAAAATTAATAAATTACAAAGATGAGGACAAGCTAACTATTTTATTTTTTCTTTTACTTTCTTCATGCTTTATTAATTTTAATATTTTATATAAATTTAAATTAAATTTAATGTTCAAACTTTATGTACATATTTATCACCTGCATATATATCAAGTTTCACAATTTTTCAAAAATTATAAATAATAATTTTGACACGTAAAGTTGCTCTCGTCGGTGGGATGTCCCCCTCCATTGGAAGAAAATCCTTGGCTGATGTGAACTGTGTAGTTACTTACTATGTCACTTCAATATATACTACTTATATATCACCCTTCATGAATTGACCAAAAGGGCAGCCAATAATCTTTATATCAACAAATACTGACAAAGATATAAGCTCGCACTGAGGCAGAACAAATAAACAACTAAGAAAGGGAGATATCATCGCTAAAAGAAGTTCGTGCTGTATTCAATCAAACAAACATTGCCTTGTGTCAGTTCTTTTAAAAGATTTTTTTTAAAAAAATAATCACTCCATCGAGTTCCAGATTTTTTGTTATTTTCAAAAAACTGTGTCGGACCTCTTCCTATTATGGAGTTGAAAGTTGGAAAGAGGTGTTCTGCGTGGAGCTAAGGAGTAAGGAAAATGGTCTTAGTAAAACCCGCAGATGACACGACAGATCATAGGCGAGCTTTTGAAAACCACTAACCAGACATAACGGGACAAAAACAAAAGGATAAGCAGGAAAGGTGGTAGCAGCTTGAACGTTTTGAAAGTTACAGATATTCGAGCATTCCAATAGCTAGCTTTGCCTTTCGAAGACCATCTTTATAGGATAGAAAAAGAGTTATCATGCCACCCGAACTTATCCTGCTCATGTCCTTTGAAAATCAGCCCATCTAGTTCTTGCCAAGCATGACACCGGCAATATATAGATGAGTTTTTTTTTCACAAAATCCATTATTCCTGTTTTTGGCTTCCTTCTTTCTTCGGCCAGTCTAGAAATGACCTGTTTTTTTGAAGCGAAAGAAATGACCTTCTTACTCATGGAAATAGGTCATAACATCCTATATCAGCTACACTTGATCTATTAATCCTATCAATGCACACTTGATTAGCAAAATTTAGATTGGTGAGGGCAGCTAGCAATACGAGATCAATCTGGCGTGCATTCCAAATCCTAGAAATTAGCTCACCACCAAATTAATTATATCTATTGGCACATAAAGAAAAAAAGAATATACACTCCAAATATGCAGACAATCGCATTCTGCTATGAGCCAAGTAGTCGCCAGTTGTGAATCCACTATATGTCGAGATATATAGTGTTTCCCTTTGTTTTACTGTTTGTTTTTGTTGCTTAAAGCCTAAGGGTCTAGATGTGAATGTAATCTCTTCAAACCAAATTATCCGAGTGGATGATACATAAGTGCCCTTAGTTTAATTGTGCTATCAAAGAAAACTACCTCAATTGTGACAGTATGTCAGTTATCATTGATGATGATGGTCAGTAGTAGTTGTGGTAACTATCCGTAGAGAATCTAGAAAACAAATATTTTACAGTTACATATAGTGAATATTTTACAGTTACCTATAGTGCAAATTTAAAGAATCATTTCTCATTGAGCTTGCTAATTCCTGCTCTCGAGAATCCCTCCCTTATATTGTGGGCGGTGATTTCAATATAATGAGAGGACCACGGGATAAGAACAATGATAATTTCGATCATAAATGGCACAACATTTTCAACAAGGTCATTGATGTTCTCGATTTGAGATAGATCAAAGTGTCACCACGTCAATTCACTTGGGCCAGACATGGAAACGCCCCTACAATATAAGAAGCTTGATCGAATCCTCATGAGCACGAAGTGGGAGGAAAAATTCCTGCTATCTACCACGGAGGCTAGGGACAGAAGCCAGTCGGATCATACCCCCATCGTTCTCAATACGGGATCATCTACTCATGTGGACAACTCACCCACTTTTATATTTGAAAGAGGGTGGTTCCTTAGGGATGGGTTTTATGATATGCTGAAAATATTTGGCAATCAACCAATCATGGACACTCCAATTTGAAATGATTGCAAAATAAGATCAGATTTGTACGTAAACATTGTTGTGGGTGGGCTAAACATATAGTTGGTCACTATAAAATGCAGAAAAAGAAATTAATCTCCTTAATTGACTCGCTTGATAAGAAAGCTGAGTCCTCCCCTCTCTCGATGTCGAGATAAATTAGAAGCATTATCTCAAAGAGAGACTCGTGACTTTACTACAAGAGGAGGAGATACGAACGTGCTAAAATCAAAACCTTGTTGGAAGGTGATAATAACATCAGATTTTTCCACTTGGTTGTGAACGACAAACACCGCAAACGATGCATCTTCAAATTAGAACAAGAGGATGGAGTTATTGTTGGCGATGAACAGTTCAAGGCCTATATAACAAGCTATTATAAAGACTTGTTTGGCTCCCCAGCTGAGAACTCTTTCACTATGATCGAATCCCAAGTGGAGGATATTCCACAAGTGTCTATGGTGGAAAAAGAGATACTAACGGCTTCCTTTACCAAAAAGGAAATCGAGGAGGCAGATGTTTCAAATGGAGCACAATAAATCTCCTTGGTCAGATTGTTTCCCTATTCTATCAGGTCTTCTGGGAAGTCGTCAAAAGAGACCATGTGAGTCTCTTTTCTTATTTTCACGAGGAGAATCTATCTCTTTTTAGCCTCAACTTTGGCATCATTACACTGTTACCAACGTCCACGTATGCTAAAATGATACAATAATATACACCTATTTGCATGTTGAATGTCAGCTTTAAAATCTTTACAAAGGTCGGCACTAACAGAATCAATGCAGTAGCTGGTCTATCGTTTTGGCCTCTCGAGCGGCTTTCATGCCTGGGCGTAACATTATGGATTGAGTTCTCGTTTTATATGAGACTATTCATGAACTCCACACAAAGAAGCTTAATGGAATCATCTTCAAAATTGACTTTGAAAAGGCGTATGATAAAGTTAAGTGGTCCTTTTTACAAGAGACACTATGTATGAAGGGATTCTCTCCTAAGTGGTGTCTTTGGGTAGAAAGGTTCATTTCCGGGGCTACTATTGGCATCAAAGTAAACGATGACATAGGATCCTACTTTCATATGAAGAAAGGATTGCGCAAAGGGGATCATGTGTCTCCCATCCTATTCAACATTGTGGCTGATATGCTAGCCATGCTTATTGAAAGAGCAAAGGATGATGGATAGATTGATGGTATAATTCCTCACTTAGTGGATGATGGGTTGACATATTGCAATACATAGATGTCACCATTCTGTTTATGGACCATGACATTGAGAAGACAAAAACCATGAAACTTTTGTTATATGCCTTTGAACAATTGTTCGGTCTGAAGATAAACATCCACAAGAGCGAATTATTCTGTTATGGGGCGGCAAAAGAATTCAAAGATCGATATACTCGAGCTTTTCGGATGCACAGTTGGTGAATATCCTTTTTGTTACCCGGGTATCCCGATGCACCATAGAAAACTCAGTGATAATGATTGGAGAATAATTGTGGCAAGATTTGAACAAAGAGTAAACTACTAGAAGGCAAAACATGTTTCCTATGGGGGTCAGCTAACTCCGATTAATTCAGTGCTTAGTAGCCTACCAATGTTTATGATGTATTTCTTCGAAGTTCCCAAGGAAGTCCTCAAGGTCCTAAATTTGATACGTTCCAGATTTTATTGGCAAGGAGGTAAAAATACTAATAAGTACCACCTTGCCAAATGAGACTTAATGTGTTGACCCAATGACCAAGGAGGACTTGGCGTCATAGACTTAGAGGTACAAAATAAGTGCCTACTTAGCAAGTGGTTGTATAAAATCATAAATGAGGATGACTTATGGCAATCCCTTCTCCAGAATAAATATCTGGAATCAAGAACTTTAGCCCAAGCTGAAATCGGACAAGGAGACTCTCACTTACGGTGCGGCATCTTGAAAGTCAAGGACGAGTTCTTCCCTTGCGTCACCTTTAATTTAAAGGACGGGAGCCGGATAAGGTTCAGGAAAGATGTATGGTGTGGCACTCAAACTTTCCGTGACATGTACCCGAATTTTTACCACGTTGCTTATAAACCACATGATACAGTGGCGACAATCATGGGCCAACAACCATGGAACCTCTTTTTCCAAATGGATCTAATCAGGATGAAACGAACCGAATATGATGCCCTCTAAGCTAAAGTTTCAACTACTTCCCTAGATATAATGTCTTGGAAATTACACAAGATGGGTCTTTTTTCAACTCGTTTTATGTACAACCATTTGATAAACCAAGACACTCCATTTAGTCAAAAGAGGATTTGGAAATTGAAGCTTCCATTCAAGATAAAAATTTTCCTTTGGTACCTCGGACGTGAGGTAGTTTTGACAAGCAAAGAGGAACTGGAAGGGTAGTCATAAGTGTTGCTTTTGTAATCAAGATGAAACAATTCGACATCTTTTCTTTGACTGCCACCATGCTAAGAATCTCTAGAGGACAGTAGTGGAAGTAATTACGGGTTATTCCCACCTAGATCTATTGCTCATATTACGAGCAATTGACTTTCAAATTTTGACTTGAAAGCACGTAAGATCATTTTAGTTGGGGTTGTGGCTCTTTGTTGGGCTGTTTGGCACTGCAGGAATGATATTTGTTTTAACAATGTAAGATACTCATCGTTTTTTGTAGGCTTTATTCAGGGAACCTATTGGTTGCTTTATTGGGCGTTGCTACAGCCTAAGGAGAACACGTCCAATATCCGATTAGTTAGTGCATCTATGGAGGTGGCTTCCATGGATCTTTTTGCTAGTCATGGTTGGTGGTTTAATAATAGACTTGGTCTTCTTGATTGTGTTCCATATCGGACAGTCGGATGACTGAGATTTATGTAATAATGAAAACAATGGCTGAGTGCATTATGCAAAGGCCGGAAACGATGTAAACTTTGTTTCCATTATCTAAAAAAATATAGTGCAAATTTACCTTTGTCAATTCCTGGCCAGGTAGAGAGCTCCATATACACTTGATCATAGATGAGTAATATCATTTCACCTACCCAGTCTGGGTTCAAATTTTACCTCAAAACTCTTTATTTCATTTTTTCTTCTAATGGTACACATGTGGATAGTTATTCAACTGTAGAAACTGTAATATAGTGACCTACTCAAACTAGGTACGCGTAGGTAGTAGTGTGCATATCCTTGGGTAAATAAGTTAAAAGATGTTGAAAGAGCATGCAACACATTTCCTTCATTTTCTCTTGACTCTTGTAATGCTCTTACTCTAAACCAACATAATAAAATAAAATAAAGATGTATATTCATTTTTGTTTGGGCATATAAACGGGTTTGTTATAATCTTGGAAAATATGTTATAAATCTCTGGTGGAACCTATTTGGTCCGACAAACAGTGAGAAATTCTTCAAAGGTCCTATTTTGGACAGAGAAAGAAAGAAGAGGATTACCTCCCTACTCGTCCCATCCACATGTGAATCCTTATGCTTTCCTATTTCTACACTATGGGAAACTCGTGTTTGCCGAGTGTAAAAAAACACTCGCCGAAGAGATTTTTATTGACACTTTTTTTACCGAGCATTTTTTCCGAGTGTTGTATTTGGGCCTTTCCGAGTGCCCCTCGGCGAACATCTGTTTTCTGGTAGTGCTACTTCCTACTAAACCAGTATAGTGCGATTTTCATTGTATATATGAATCCCGAAATGCGAAATGCATGTAATAGTACAACATGTTCTGAAAACAGTATGTATAAGGAACTGCAGCCATGGGGTTAAGCTCCATTTCTGAGCCTCCTACTTCTCTTGGGATCCCACAATACAAATGTAAAAAGGCAACACCATAAATCACTAGAAATACCAATGATAAGAATACAAACTTATTTCTTTTTTATTGCGGGCCAATTGCTCCAAGATGCACGCACAGAAATAGTCAAATGAAGACGGCTGATCTCATAGCAACATCAACTCTGGATGAGAAATGTGTGGATCCTTTTTTCCACACGCTTCCGGCAAAATGATATATTCCTTATGCTGCTTGCTTAGAAAAAAATAAAACATTTGCCGTGCTTGCTGCAATCCGGTAATATAATGCCTTGAGCATCTAGTAGTTGACAAATCTTGTCTGTTGAAGCAACTGATGTACCTCAATCAAAGTTCTGCGTTTGGAAAAAGCAAAGTGCTTAGAGCCCCCCTGCAAATTCGTAAATAACAGAATAGAGGAAACTGAATCCAGAAGAAAGCTTAAGGTCATACATACCATTATGCAATGGCCTCTTCCCGCACAGCTGCTTTACATCTTTCCCTGACCAGCTACGATCTTACATGGTTTTGATGACAACACGTAAAATTTTTGGATGCTTACTGATGGCCTCGTGAAGTGCAGCCTCCAGGCTTTCCCTGTCCCACTTCTGATGCTTCTCCCGGAGTGGTTTAATAGCGTGGCGGTGTCTTGCGTAAGACACTCCGTGGAAGCTTTCACTGCTGTAAATATGCACCTTAAACTCCTCGAGACTACCCAAGCGCTCGATTCCATCAAGCACACAGTCGGCGTGATCTTGTTTGTGACATTCTATACCCATGCTCTAAATCCTTGGCATGGCCCCCGCCTCAAACGCGAGGTAGGCAACGACGAGACGGAGACGAGGTTACTGTTGTGAAATTAGGTTATCCGACTCCTTCCTTGTTTTATCGTGGTTCGATCTAAGCACGATGAAGGATTAGTGAGATGAGATCTTCTTTTCATTCTACCAATAAAGATTTTACCAATTCTCTTTCATCGAATTAAATTCGTTGATCTTGCGGTTTAAATAAAGTTTGGTGTCTCTTATGGGTGATTGAAGAGGATACGACATTTGATTTTTGCTTTTAGGCATTATCGATTGGAGAAGCGATGTTAAAGATGAGGAGGCTTAAATTTTTCTCTAATTTTTTATTCAGCTTTATTTAAGAGTTTTGATGTAGGCGTTTGTACTTATTTATATTTTAATAAAATCACTTCATTCGAAAAAAGTGGCTCGCCTTTTTTTAATCTCCCACGATTAACAATTTGTAGGTGATATTAGAGGTCCGGATTATGATATACTATTATATTAGGATAAATGAAAAGACAATTACATTTATTCTGCTCTCGAGGAGCAATGAGTACATATTTCAAATTAGATTACATATTGTGATTACATGGAAGAAAATAATAAATACCAATTTTTAACGATGTAATCATCTTGAGTTAACTGACTGTAACAGCCCAAAAATGTGAACTCAAAAAATCTTGTAATCATAATGTTCGAAGTTTGGCTTTGATTCGACACACTTTGGTTTAAATTCGAATTCAATTTGAAGAAGAAAAGCAAGGAATAAATTCGCAAGCCATTTATTTGAATATTACGTGTCATGGGCCGAATCTCCTTCTCTCTCTCTCGCCAGCCCAAGTCCAGCCGCGGCCCAACCAAACCCGAACAGCTTTCTTCCCCAACCACCCGCCGCGGCTCCACCTTTCCGGCTCGGCGCTCCCGTGCGCGGCAGCTCCTGGGCGCGCCACCTCGGACGAGTGTCGCCTAGCGCCCCAAAGGCTCACCTGCTCCCTCTCGCCGCCCACAAGTACCCCTGCGCCGTCTCCTTCTTCCCCTTCCTCCTCAAACCCTAACCAGCACCGCCGCACCGCGGTTTCCACTTCCGCCATGGGCGAAGATCGAAGCTTGAGGAGCTCGTGTTGACCAACGTGCGTGGCGTGAGACGCTAAAGCTGCCGGTGCCTCGTTGACGTCAAAAGTCGCCAACACACCGTTGTCCGGAGAGTCCACCGAAACCCCAGCTCGACGCAGGGCCCCGTGCTCCCAACGGACCGGCTCAGCTCGCCGATTCTCGTGTGCGCTGGTGCGTGCGGATGGTTTTCCTGCAAACCAACAAAGACAATAAAAAGTGTAAAATTCCGGGTCATCGGCCCGGATAGGCCGATGTGCAGCCGTGGCCGATTCTCGGCGTGAGATAGACAAAATTCGGCCATCGACAGGGAGCAGCACGGCCCATCCATTTATGTATTAAATGCCGGGCAATCGAACCGTGATACAAACGATACGAAATCGGCCGACGCTATAACATACGATCGGTGGCTAGCAGCCGATTTCGTCGATGAGCAATCAAATCATTAAGACCTTGCAGGGATGCATTATCGAATAAAATATAAACAAGGTAATTGTTAATGGGATGTAATTAATTTGATAGCAAAAGGATGGTTCAATCATCAATCGTAGCGATAAATCGGCCGATCGGGCATCCGGCCGATTCTGCCATCGATTATAACAATGAGTTATTAGATCTACCTAGATGGATAATGATGATCAATGAAATCATACTAATAACTCAGGTTCAAAGGCAGCTTTAACAGATTTGGCACTAATTGAACATAAAACAGCTAATGAACGTGATAAACAATCGGCTAAACACTCCGAAAGATCAGTAAGACAAATACAACCACACGGATCTCGATCGACCGATCGCTCCAACAGACAAGTCAACCGATGGCACGCGATCGGACCAGATCTAACGACCGCGCACGCCCGGCCGATTCAGACAAGCACAATCATAAACGCCTTAACTTTGAAAGTAGATCTACACCCTAGCCAATCGGCTGCATGCGCCTAGGACAAGTCAACTATCGCAAAGGCAAACACAGGACACGTCAACCGAATTTGCACGATCGAATCGGCCAAGATGTAAAAGAATTCTCATAGCGGCTATCGTGACTCGGACGACCAGATCCGAGCCAATCGGCGTTGCGAGCAAAGGCTGGGACGGGGAGGCAGGACAAGTCAAACTACCTCCACCACGAGCCCGGACCAGGTCGACTTGACTCATCCCGACCGATACTCACTACGACGATCAAGAACAGATCCGATCGCCGGATAACTAGCAATTAAGCCATCTAATTACGAACAATGCGCCGAGAACTAGACAACATAATTACCTTATCAAGCCAACGTGTTGTCGACCGGAGCCCCGAAGATCCCCGCGCAAAACAAGAAAGACTTGACAGAAAATTAGGGTTTGGCGATGCGCCGAAAGTTGTATTGGATGTGAATCGAGTTTACGAGGTTACATCCGGGTACATATTTATACCCAGCACAAAGAATCCTACTCGGACCCTCTTCGGGCCGATTTTCTAACCGACTAGGATCTCTTTCCAAAATTAAACTATTATTTCTAATTTTACAACGTGGGCCGGGCCCATCAATCTCATGCTCTTCGGTTAGCGTCCGTGCACGACTCCCGGGAGGGACGTGCCTCCCTACTTATCCACGCGGCCGTCGGCCTTCGGCCCACCGGCCCTCTTTTGACCCATAGTCGCCGACAATGGGTCCCTTGGTCAAAAACCGGCGTCAACACACCCGGAGCTCCGGAGGCACCCCCGGGGCGGCCGTCGCACCCGGGTCGGAGGAAGGCGTGACTCCGGTACCGGAGACCAGGAGTGGGAGCCGGGACCGGGTCAAGAAACCCGAGCGGCCCCGGTCGGGGCATGCTTGTCGAGGACGGCGCGCTTGTGCGCCGACCGATGAAGGGGCTCGGCACCTTCCGGTACACGAAGGAGGCGGCCCACTTCTTCCCGGTCGGCGTGGAGTAGGCGAACCGCTCGCGGCCTCGGGCAGGTCCGAGCCCGCCCCGTGCGAGTGCGGCCGGCGAAGTTGAAGTCCCGGTACATCCACGATGGGACCGATCTCCGCCGAAGGGCGCGATGTTGCGCTCGAGGAAGTCGTGCACCACCCCGCGCGAAGTCGAGCCGGCCGCGGCGAGCGCCGCGATCCGGTCGACCACCGGCATCATGCCCTCGGGGAGGCGGGGCACGGCGTCCCGGACGGCCAAATGTTGGGCCGGGACCGGCGGGACGCGGAGGCGACGGAGGTCCTTCTCGTACGGCACCACGAACCGGGCCCTCTTCCACGCCTCCACCTTGCTGCTGGGCGAGTACTCTATGTACCCGCTGTCGGGCCGAGCGGTCAGCCGGACGCATCCGATCACCTCCGAAGCATTGGTGAGCGTCATCTTGAAGTAGCGTTGGAATATGGGGAAGCACGGCTGCACCCCCACAAATCCTTCGCATAAATGGGCAAACACGGCCGGCGCCGCGACCGCATTCGGCGTGAGGTGCGCCATGCGGATCCCATACGCCGGAGCACCTCCAGGAAGATATCGGAGAAGGCGGGGGAACGGCGCCGGCGACGACGAAGGATACGAAGTGGAGGATCTCCAGCCCTCCGGTCGGCGGCGGCAAAGGCCCCCAACGCGAACGGCCCTATCACCGTCCGCCGGCGAGAAGGGCGAAAGCCGCGACATGTCGACTCTAGCTTCGAGCAAGCTGCGCCGTGGGCGGGCATCCGCCGACGGCGAGCGCGCGCGCGAACCGCTGCGGCGGGGGAGGACCTTCCGCGGGCCATCTTGACGGCAGCGACGACGGCGACGAAAGCGGCGGCGCGGATCGGCGGAGAAGAAGGCGAAGGGGAGCGCGGCAGCAAGAAGGAAGTTGAGAAGACGGAAGGCGAAGGGCGAAGTGGAAGACGTGTCGTGGGCAACCGGCCACCCCCTACTTGAGCGCGGACGCCGGGCGGGCCCACCACACGCGAACCGAAGCGACGCGACGCCTCGGGGCGGTCGTGCCCCGGCAGCCCAAGCGGCTCCGATTCCTTCGGGAGCCACGCCCGGAGCAACCCAAACGGCGCCGGCACCGACGGGTGGCCCCAATCCCTGCTCCGACCCCGCGGGTCGGCGACCGGGGCCGGGGGCTCCTGTCGGTGTAGGGGGATCGGGGTCCCCCTAACCGCGCGTGGGCTGCTTTCGCCCACGAACGAAGACGAAGGCCACGGGCGGGGCAGCCCACGAAGCCACGAAGTCCACGAGTCCCGCGGAAGCCGGAGGAGCGGGAGCGTCGGGGGAGAACGAAGCTTCGCGGTAGTTTCCTCCGACGCCCCAACCACCCGGAGTTAATGCGGCACTCGAGTGCCCGTGGCGACGCGGCAGCCCGACAGGACGTGCGCGCGGCTTCCCCGTGCGCCGCGTCTCGGGAAGCCGCGCGGCTACAGTGCCGGGAGGGCTCTCGCCCAATGGGATGGAAGAGATTCGGAGCGCGAACCAAGGAGAAGAGATCGCAACGGATTTAGTCGGGATCGTGTCGGGATATCTCGGGAAGGACCGGACCCCACCGGCGTCCGGTACTCCCCGGATACTTGTACAGGTGCTCTCCTCCTTACCCTATAAAAGGGGAGAGACTCCAGTGTAAAAAGGGAGATTGGAGAATACACGGACACACACGAGCAGGACGTAGGGTATTACGCATCCAGGTGCGGCCTGAACCTGGATAACTCCTCCGTGTTCTTACACGCTTGAATCATCTACGCTAGCGCGCGAGCAAATCCGCTCTTCCCCGAGCCTATACCAAGGGAGCCTTGACAGGCCCCCATTTGGAGGTGTACTCACACACCGACAACCACCCTAGCAAGAATGGAAAATTTATCATTTAAGTGATATATGCTCGAGCCTGAATTTGGTACTAGTACCATCTTGAATGTTGCTTCAGACAGTTTGTCGAGTCCGGACTCCCCATTCATTAGCGGCCTGATATTGCAGATATTACGATGACTGAGGATACAAATACAGACATTATAAAACTATCAATTATACTCTACATGAACGTACTAGCAGAATTAGATAAGACACGTACAGAATGGATAATAAGTTGCCCCTGAAACTGTTCCAACAAATTCCGTATTACAGAACGAAGTTGGTTTACAGCAGCCTGATTTACAACCCAGCTTATCACATTGATTCCCATGCGCTCTCACAATGGATCAAGAAGATGTACTTACATTTACGTACCAATCTGCCGGTGACCGGTGGTTAATTAGCTCTCCGTGACCGGCGGCGGCGCGGCGGGGTCGATGGTCTTGAACGACTGGTGCAGCCGGCGGAGCATGGTCTCATCCTTCCCCCACTCCGCGTTGGGCGCCATGACGAAGTGCGCGTACAGCTTGTTCCTCGCGCAGGTCACGGAGATGAGGCTGTGCGACCCGGCCCCGGCGATCTCGTACTCGTAGTACACCTGCCCGGCGTCATCCTTGCGCTCGGCGGAGGACACGCCGTCGGCCGAGGCGATCTGGTCCTGCAGGGTGACGTCGGAGAGCGCGAGGTTGTCGAGCACGGCGTTGAGCGGCGCCAGCGCGCGGATGCCGCCGAGGAAGGTGAGGTACTCCTTCTCGGTGCGCTTGCGCGGGTTGAAGAACTCGCTGTCCGTGCCGTTGGTGCCCTTCTCCACCTTGGACACCAGCCGCTCCTTCCACCCGGAGGGCACCTCGTACACGTACTCCGCTGTGTCCTTCTTGCTCGCGTTGCCGCCGTACCCGCCGTAGTTGGCCGCGCTCGCCGCGGTGCCGTAGTACACGCTGAATTCCGGGTCGGCGCGGGAGGGCGCCGGCGATGGGGAGAGGAGCAGGAGGCCGGCCGCGGCCGCGGCGACCAGCGTGGTGGTGAGCGGCTTGTTGTTAGGTGGGAGCTTCAGGGAATGTGAAGAAGGTGGCTGCTGCTGCTGCGACGCGGCGGTGGTGAGGACAGGGGACGGCGAGAGGAGGGAGGTGAGCATGTTGTTCATGGCGGCAGTGGCGCACCTGCGATCCGGTGAGGTGGCCGGCGCGCGTGTTTTTTGTGTGGTCTCGTGTTGGTGACGAGAGGATAGGAAATCAAACCGTAGGGCCACGGCTTATCCGGAGCAATTTTTTTTTCCACTCACGAGACGAGAGCAGAAATGGCATGGGTTGTACTACTCGTTTTTCTTCTCTTTTGCTTTGCTAGTTTGTCTGTTTGGCGTGAGTCTGCGAAACCCGGCGCTGCAGAGCAAGTGAGCAACCCAGCTTGTAATCAGTGAAAGAGAATCAACCAAAACACAGCAATCAACTAAGACCTTGGGTGCCACTTCCAAGCTCACATCATAGCAGCATCAACTATTCAAGATTGTTTACGTGGAGAGAGACCACAACCTAAGGCTAAGGCACCTTGGGTGCCACTTCCCAATCCCCAACTCCACTCCAATCCCTGCAGTGTCTCTCAAATACTCGGTCGTCAGTTGTTGGATTGCTCTAGATGCTATAAATTAATATCTTTGTTGGATTAAATGGGTTAGTCATAATATATAATCAAATTATTGAAATTAAATACAAACCTATTTATAACTATTTACTGTTGTTTTTTATCGTTCGATATTGCCTTTTATTAATTATTAGAGGACCCAAATTAATATAATATTGTATTTCTCAAATTTAGTAAGTCATTCACTTTTACAATACTACTAGAGATACATAATATTTATTTAACTTTAAGACGATGTATATGATATCCTCTCATTTAAGGCTAAGAGTAGAAGTGTAGAATTAACTACACCTATCTACTTATATATAAAAAACGCAACCCACTAACACCTCTTAATGGCTATTTCTCTCAATCCACATTGCGCCACATCATCATAATTTATTCCAACCATTTAGATAAAGATTGATTTAGAGATTAACACACTTAATTCAAGATTATAATTTTAAAATTAATATCTTTTAGTCCCACTGCAACGGAGAGTTAATATCTTTTAGTCCCGCTGCAACGCGCGAGGTTATCAACTAGTATATAATATATGGGCAACCTTTTATGAAATAATACATAGATCCACTTATATTTCATTTAAACATCATTTGCTAACGATTAGAAACTAAAATTATAAATTTGTCCAAACCAATATAGGTCTTTGAAACAGCCTTTTGTAGCATGGGACAATGACACTAAAGAATGTTGCTAGAACTTTTCTTTCATAGATGCATGTCCAATTTAAGTGAACTTAATACATAGTTAAATTAGAGTATCATCCCGTAGGAATTTAAAAATCTAGTGCACTAATTTAATGTATAGAGCTCACATCTGATGGATGAACCATACCGAGTCGAATATTGGACCTTACTCTAACAGACCGACCCACGGATCGTGATTCTCAAGGTGTTGATTAAGCAGACACAACATAATACAACAATCGACTTGGTTCAAATATTACATAACTGAAAATACTACTATTTACATCAGAATTTAGCGCAAAGGAAAATAAACAAGTTCAGTTTTAAAATTGTGGAAGTGGTAGCGGAATTAAACGTCTAAAATATACAACTCAAGAGTGACTCTTATTTCTTCTTCCTTTCAACTAGTAATTGTGCACACGTGGCATGTGCGTTTAAAGAATAATCAGAACTGACAGTGTACTTAGATGGCTTGTGACATGAAGAACAAAAGTTCAATGAAACATAGTACAATTCTTCAAGAAAGTATATTCAGGTAACCCACAAATTACACAACTGATTTGTGAAACAATACAATAAATTATCCAGATAGGTACAATACATGTATTGTTGACTTGGTGGACAACATATGTTGTTTGAGCCCAAATCTTTTGCTACGCTCTCATATATGTTTTCAAAAATAAGTATACATATTTATTATAAACAGAAACACTTAATAAAAATAATTATTGTGTTTACTGTTATCACTCGATTGTTGTTGTTGTACTCACAGATCACTACACCATGAGAGACTCACCCTTTGCAATCTCACTATACATATGGGTCAACAGATTATGTATCATGAACCTCGATTAATGTACTCATATAAGGAGTAAGCACATCCAAAGATCCTTTAAGACATTTAAAATCAAGTTCTTGCATTGCAGCTCAAACCTTGATGTCTAGATCCAATGATGCATAACTGGCATCAATTCCTTGACATACAAAGTTGTGTCACATCTAGATTAAGAAAATAACAAATGTACTTATAGATTGGCTATATGATCTTATTGTTAAACAATTTGCACGTTCACTTGTAAATTCTTTTGAACTCTGAATATAAATGAATATTTTTATAGGTAGGAAGTGGCAACTAAATCCTATCACCAGTGACAATAACTGATTTGCCTTGAACTCATGAATCATCTGGATCATGAGCTCCCAATATAAAGGGAAAGGATAAAAACCTTAATTTTTCATTTCTTGTTTGTGCTAAACAAGAAACCTCCTAATATAAGGCAAGTAATTTATTTGTTCAAAAGATCATTGAGCTTTGGAACTAAGGCACATAGTCAAATGGGATTATAGTTATGGCAGTTCTTGCAAGAATACACATAAAATGTGTAAAGCAATAGGTACCACTTTTAAAAGGTAACAAAAATTCAAATTGTAAAGCATCGTGAATTTAAAAAAGTTTATTTAAGAAACATTAGGTCAAATAGGCACAAGTATAGTTGCATGGCAGTAAATGCATCAGAATAAAATGTATTTTAAATGATTGCCAGGTGTTTCTAAGTCCTATAGTTCCACTAGTTATACAATGTGAAAATGTATCCATAAATCTTTGAAAAGTTGAATACAAACACCATATTTTTTTCATGTATTCTAGAAATAAATTTCCAACAAATTTGAAAGTGATATGCCCTTCAAGATCATGTTTGAATGATAATTATAATTGAAGAGACTTTCACAAAGTCAAAATGTTTGTTGTCTCTTTTAAAGTCAAAGTAATTCCATGAGGTTACCTTCTGCAACCATTATAATGATTTGTTTATCAAAAATTGAAGATATACATGCCATTATGTTTTGCCATAGCAAACAACAATTCATTTTCAATTTTTGTCGTGAA
The DNA here is from genome assembly GCA_031894775.1 of Chloris gayana. NCBI lineage: Eukaryota > Viridiplantae > Streptophyta > Magnoliopsida > Poales > Poaceae > Chloris > Chloris gayana. The sequence goes on from JAUNZO010000202.1 coordinate 67,937, forward strand.
TATGATTTGCTGAAATAAAGCTATAAATCCACTTAACATGGGCATACAACATTAGATTGTAAATTACAAACCTCTGAAAGCAAACACCACTGGATTTAACAAGCATAATTATTACTTAGATCAAGGTTTTATACAAATATGTGATAGACATACCATCACCACAGTCACTTTGTTTGCTAGTGGAGAATTCTACATCCGAAGGCCAGTTAGGAAACAATATTATGATCTCACGCCCACAAGTAGAGACATTCAAAGAACATACTATTTGGTATTAAGAAACTTCTAATACTCAAATTCAAAAATAAAAATGTAAAAAAATAGGAGGCGTAGTAATTATTGGGCATTTGAATCTTTGAACATGTGAATAATTTCATGGCATATATTACCTCAAGGTTTCAAAGAAAACGTGCCCATAGATTTACTAAATACTAAGAATGCCAAGAACTTAAATCCGACCGATAGGAACCATCTAGATCTATTTATCATTACTAAGAAACAAAATAAAGCAAAATTACATCGTTGTCTCTCAATCCCTAGTCTTAATCTCTTCCATATCCTTAGCTCCAATTTAAAATTCATATCTCGAATACTCTATTGTCAATGATTGGATTGCTCTAGATATTATGACTTGATTTTTTGTTGGATTGTAATAAGATATAATCAAATTATTAAAATACAAACTTATTTATTTCTATTTATTGTTGCTTTTGATCTTTCACAATGAGTTGTCTCTAATTAGAATGTCCAAGTTCCTATAACATTGTATTTCAAAAAAAATAACACGTCTATGATGTCCTCTCATTTGAAGCTCTAGCAAGTTGAAGTGTTGAATTAGCTTGACCTATATGTAGAATACGGGTAACCATTATAAAAAATATTGAAATAAAATCTATACATAGATCCTCTTATAATTCATTTAAGCATCATTTTCTAATGTTTATAAACTATTTAGGTTTCCAAATAACATTGTGAGCCTATAATAAACAAACTATTTTAAATTTGTTTGTACCAATATAGGTCTTTTAACCAGCCTTTTGTAGCATGAGAGAACAACTAGAGATTGTTGTTAGATATTTTCTTTCATACAAGCATTTTCCTATTTAAGTGAAATTAATACATCGTTTCATTAGACTATCATCATGCAGGCACTTAAAAATCTAGTACACCAACTTAATGTATAGAGCTCAAGATTTATGGCCTACCCATTAACAAAGTTATCACAAAAAATCTAGTACACCAACCTTTGCTGGAGGAGCCGTACTGAGCCGTAATATTGGGCCAACCCAATTTGCCAGAATCTGATTGTATGCACAACTGCACAACATTGTTATTCCTTGTTCAGCCGTCCATGAATTAAGTAGCAACCGGGGCAGAGTAGTTCCTCACTCTTGTTTCCTTTTTCTTTCGAATATGGGAGGGCTTTATTGAGATCCCGAATTAAACTCTCATTAGGGTCGACTCCATGAATTAAGAGCCAGTCGAGACGGCGCGGCTACTATGGACAAATCAGAAAGAATGACGAATAACTACACTATCAAAATCGAATAGCCTTTCCAGGAAGGAAGAAGAACACTTTACACCCGTGCAATTGCAAAGGACTTGCACCACCTATTGGCCGGCGAACAGAAAAGGCTTGCTTCCCCAGTCCGGTAGCTCTTGGTTTCCGTAAATCACAATCTCCTGTATTGTCCTGGAGCTCGGTCTAACGCACTCGTAAAAAAAAGTTAGATCAACCATAGCCTTCTTTTTTATATTTTGAAATGACATGCAAGGTGTAGTACAAGAATTAGCAGAAATGTGAGCTAAGCACCCATTCGAAGATTTGAATATTCTAAAAATACAAAGATGAATTTCAAACAAGAAAAGGATGCAGCTGCTACAATGGACAAAGTGACTCATCCCAAATAAAATAAGGACCAGGTGACTGAAAATGAAGAAAAGTAGACACGCAAATCTCATTACTTTTTAGGCTTCTACTGAACTGACCGGGGATACACAACATCTCAGTCTCACCACAATGCAATGAGCCAGCGACTATTCTACGTGTCAACCTACAGCTGCAACAACAATCAGCTCTGAACTTATTGACGGGTACTAAGTAGTAAAACGAAAAACCGAAATCGCAATACGGAGGCTATATTATGTTGCACGGAGCCGGAACAAAGGACAGGAGGCTGTCCGCAATGTCGTAGAGTATGTGAAAATTCTGCTGCTGGTAGTTACCGATGATAGTGCCTTCGCCAGACGGCGCCATCGCCAGGCACAGGTACCCCGTGAGGCTGGAGATGAGCATGTAGTTCTCCGGCGGCAGCGTCATGTTGGCGCCGTCGAAGTGGAATACGAACTCCGGCACGGTGACGGTGACGTTCGGCGGCGGCGGCCACGGGAAGCACGTGTCCAGGCCGACCTCAGTGTCATTCTTCGGAGGCAGCGGGATGGTGGCCACCAGCTCGTCGTGCACGGCCTCGTACGCGTCCTGCTGCAGGTAGGTGATGGACGTGCCGGAGTCGATGATGACCCCGCCCGTCCCGTCGTCGTTGATGGCGAACACCAGCGGGTCGATGGGCAGCAGCGTGGTCCCCAGGCTGATCCCCTTGAGGGAGAGGTAATACATGTTGGGCAGCGCCGGGTTGACCACGAACGGCGTGGACTGCACCGGTGAACCCGCGCTGGTGTTGGTGCTGTTGAGATTCGCGAACGCGCCGAAGTAGAGCCGGCTCGGCGTCGGCGAGAGGTAGGAAGTCAGGCAGTAGGAGAATCTGGATGGGCCGAGCTGGCTCACCAGCGACAGCGGCCCACGGCCGAAGCCCACCATGCCGGAGCTGTTGGCGAGCTCGCCGGCGTTGATGTTGCCGCACCCGAAGGAAATGTTGGGCACCCTGACGACATTGCTCAGGTTGCCCGCGCCCGCGCCGAAGGTGAAGGTCTCGTTGGCGAGGACGCCGGCGGTGGACGCGAAGTCGCTGTAGTAGTACTGGTACACGCACACCTTCTGGAAGCAGGCCGGGTAGGGCAGCTGGCCGCACCGCTCGGACCGGCACGAGAGCAGCCGGTACGTGGCGGACTGGGCCGGCTGGAAGTATGGCGTGGGCTGGTCGGCGCAGAGCAGGCACGGCGCGCACTGCGTCCAGATCAGGTCGCTGCCGGTGTCCATGATGGCCGTGTAGTTGAGCGGCGGCGTGCCGATGGCCAGGTCGATCAGGTACTCGCCCTGGCTGGCCCGGACCAGCACGCGCGCCGCCGCGATCGGGTCCACGGGCGCCACGGCGGCCACCGCCTGCAGCGCCGCCACGCGGGCCTTGCTCCGGGCCACGGCGCGGGTGAGGCGCTGCAGCTTCGTGTAGGACGCGCCGGCGTCGATGTGGGTCAGCGAGAGCTTGAAGCCGACGTGGCCGTTGCAGCTCGCGATGGGTAATGACGACATGGTGGGCACGAGCAAGATGAGGAGCAGGACAAGGCTTCCCATCTCGGCGTAGTCAGTAGCGAGTGAAGCACTCAACTAGTCGCGGAGAAACTGCGAGCAAAGACTAAGATTCCCTGACCAGCTTATATATACTCCTTGACTCCTTACTTGTGTGTGCAGGTGCAGGTGCAGCACGGCATCAGGGATCAGGTACAGCTATATCCGATACTTCTGCAGAATGTAGTGCGTGAAATTCGTGCTGGATCAGAAAGAAGAGATTGGTCTCGGAATAATGTACGCGTCGATGTGTCTTGGATAAGGTGTAGAGCACTAAATGGCTAATGGACCATGGAGATTGGTGTAAACTGTTGCCTCAGACTTCAGAGTCAGTGAATTTTGGACCCGGAGCCTGGGTGAAAACTAGTGAAGACCAACGGCGGAACCAGTGTAAGATAGTGGGAATTATTTCGGTTCCGGCTGATCAACGCAAGCTCTGCAAGTTTGGAGATCTGTGAGTGAAGGCATTCAATACCTTATCAATGGTGATGGGGAGTCGGGATACAAAATTTGGCATGTGTGTGTGCATACTGATGGCGTGACTTAGTTCGATCAAATCTCATTATGCCTGAACATTATTCTACCGATATGAGAGAAAGGATTACTAGTTGACACACAGGGCACTAATGTGCTAGACCAACTGACTGTCAAAAAGATGGACAAATTTTCTTTTATGAAACTGAAGAAAGATTTTTTTTTTTTGAAGGAAAATAGGCAAGTGTCCAACTCAAGACAGTTATACTGATGAAATGCAATTTTCTGGCTTTCCGAACCGCAAGCTAGCAATACCCTGCTCTTGGACGGGGCAACATAAGAGTGATTTGCAAGGCACTCTGGCTGCAACCCCGGGGCAGCTAAGCATGCCGGTTTGAATGGAACCGAAGTGCAAGGAGTGCAAGGACAAAGTGGCCTTGGGAGCAATATATTATCAAGTGAGCATAACGCTCTTCCAGGTATTAATAAAAAAACGTTCTTCCAAGTAGCAGCGGGAGCTGAGAATTCAAGTTGTTATCTTCAAAGCAATGATAGAATTTCCGAAATCAAGGGACAGAGCAGAGAAGCTTTTGGGGAAAAGAGGTTTTTTTTCTCTTTTGAGAAAAGAGAACAATAAATACAAAAAACGAAGAACAACCCACGTAAGATGGGCTGGTAACTGCGATGCAAACAAACAAACAGCCCACAACTCCGATCCATCGCAAAGGAGCCCATTTCTTGCGCTGCCGCCGCATGTGCGCGCCCACTGAGCCCACATCTCCAGCTCCGGCCGCTCTTCACTGCTCCTCCAGCCCGGCCGCTCTTCACTGCTTCGCCGTGCTCTGCGCCGACGACGAGTTTTCGTTTACTTCGGGAACTCCTGATCTCTACACAGTTTGCTTAGTTTCTCGTGGTTGAGCAGGCAGCAGCCAAGTTTGAGGAGAGACGGGCAGCTTTCCGCCCGCAAGGTGTTTGCTAAAATGTCCCTACGGAAGCTGCTTTTCCATACGCAGATTGATGACATGAGGCACCGATGAAGCTGTTATACAAGCTGGAAAAGGGTTCCAATGAGTTTGAAGAGAACAATGTGTCTTTACACCGCATCAGCGGGAACGACAAAACCAGTGCTAAGGATCCAAAACAATGCAAGAAGGTAGAGCCTGCCACATCTGTTTCTTCCAATGCTCCAAACTCGAAAGCCTAAGGCAGAGTGTGTGGTGCATGAGCGACATGGTTGAGCTGAAGTGGGAAAGTGTGTCGAAAAATACCTGATGACCGGTCCTTACCAGTTACCTCAACCCTTTTTGTCTAGACATACATGTAAAGGGGTCAGTGCATGCTTGCAGTTGCTTCATGAGCAGAATGAGCAGCAGGGTGTTGGTTGCGTACTCCACATCGAAGGACATGAAGTTTAATCTAGGTTCAACTGCTCAAGGATGGGCAAGGGCAACGAGGGTATATGTGGTGGTTGGAGCATTGCTTGCGAAATGTGCATTGGATCGAAGGAAAAAAGGAGATTGTGTTGTATGCAATAACTGAGAATGGAGCTCACATGAAGGTGTGAAAGTGAAGCAAAGAAAGACAATGAAGGTATTTTATATCCACACATTGTTGAAATTTCTTATTAATTGATGACGCTGAGTTTGAGCCTGAATAAAGGTTGTTCTAAGTTTGTTCAATAATCATTTTTTTGCCGGGTGTTTGCATGTTGCATATTCTGAATTCCACTGAAGTCGTCAAAATATAATTGGTTGATTCTCAAGTTAGAATTTGGGAAAAGCTGAGCATTAGACCATAGAAATACTACTGTTCGAACAGTTATCTAGAACAATCACAACTTCCTGCAGAACTATATATGAATATCTGTATTTTTTAAAGCAAAGGAATATGTGTATGTTCCACTTGTCTTCGAAGAAGGAATATGCACGAATAGCATGGAAATGGACTTCTATGTTCCACTTGTCTTTTATCTTGTAAGACCTGTCTCCTGTTGTTGTACTCTTTCATTAGACCACTTTGCATTGTGACAGTAAGATAAGGTCTGAAAATCTACCATTTGCCTGTAATAAAGCGTAGACTTTTGAATGTGAGCGTATGACCACCTTCACATATTTTTATAGACCTTTTTGGTGGTTCTGTTGCAAAGCTTCATGAAGTAGACCTTTACTATTCCGATTGTTGACAAAATTACAAGCTAAACATAACTCAATTTTTGTTTGATCAATTGCTTAAGAAATTTTCAGTTAACCAAGACAAATTGTTGTCTGACCTACATCCAACATGGTAATTGAGGTTCTTTGGTTTTAGTGTACATTGGCATGCTCACTTAATGATACCCGTTGAAACTTACTGATCTACCTTGGATAAGTACCAACATGCTTGGCCTCATTGTTTCTTTTACCATACTTGCAGAATACACCGATATGCATCCAGAATGATCAGTCCCTCTGAATATTGAAGTGTTGGGCAGCACTAGCATGATGCACTTTCTGCTCTGAAGTTCCTGGAGAACTGACAGATAGAAAAGCAGCAGATGGAAATTCAAGTTTCATGTGCTCAGTCCATCATCTGCTGGTTAGCACCTGCATTAGGGTTCTGATGCTTATCTGTGCCCAATCCCTTGCAGCTTATCATTACTTGTGATGTTTCTGTAGAGAAGCTAGAGCAGGCGTCGTGCGGGAGAGAAACCGGCACGGTCTGAACTGAGCAAGAAGAGAAGAATACACTGAAGAAAGGACGGTATAATATTTCTCTTCTTCATTCATTCAAACAATTAAGCGTACATACTCTGATATCCCGGTGCCAAACAACAATGGTTACCTGCTAGCAGTATACAGGACGAACAAACAGCCTCCTCAGAAGTTGAGATTCTGACGGGCATGCAAAATATGACCCCCTATGTACGCGTTCTAGTCTCTAAGACTAGAGCAAGAGTACTTATAATCCTCCCCATAACGCCATGTCTTGTAACGAGATGGCACAGGCAATTCGACTGGTTTTGGTTTTGGACACACACAAGTATATACATACACATGTGGTATGGTTCTTACTTTGAATTAGAATGCGGTGAAGGCACTTTCCAAGTCGTACTTGAGCTTCTCCAGGTTGGGCCTGATGGCGAACTGGATCATCGGCGGCGGTCCGCAGGCGAGCGCCAGCGTGTCGTCGGCGCCCTCCGGCACGTGGTCCCGCAGGATGGCCTCCGTGACGAAGCCGACGCTGTACTGCCACCCGTCCTCGGGCCGCTTGACCTGGTCGATGACGTACCACACCTTGAGCCTGTCCGGGTACTCCTTGGCCCACCGGTCCAGCTCGTCGCGCAGGAGGATGTCGTCCTCCGTCCGGTTGGCGTACACGAGGTGCATCTCCGTGGTGTCCTCCGGCTGGTCGCGCAGCACGGCCTGGATGATCTGGTACATGGGCGTGATCCCGCTGCCGCCGGCGATCATGGCGAGGCGGCGCGCGTGGCGCTGCTTGCCGTTGATGACGAAGTTGCCGCGGCCGGTGTACTCGACGTGGCCGAGCGGGCCCTTCACGTCGATGTAGGACCCGATGGGCAGCGACTCCAGGTGCTGGGTCATGAGGCCGCCGCTGGGGAACTTGGGGTGCTCGTTCTTGAAGTAGACCTTGACGAGCAGGTCGAAGTGGCCGATCTCGTCCACCATGCTCGTCGGCGTGTACGCGCGCATGCAGAGCTTCCCGTCGATGGTGGCGCACACGAAGATGTGCTTGCCGATGGGCAGGCCCAGCACCTGGTCCGCCGACGGCAGCGCGAACCGGAAGAGGCGGAAGTCGCGGGACAGCGTCTTCTTGTCCACGAGGCGGCAGTGGATCTTGTCGCGCGGGTTGGACAGCGCGGCGGGCGCCGGGGCACGGACGGCCTCCCGGATCGGCGCCAGGTGGGAGAGCACGGACCCGCCGTGCACGGAGTTGTCGGAGCTGTACCCCGTGCCGGTGGTGATGAGCTCGCCGATGCGGTACGTGTCCAGGAGCGCCTTGGCCTTGTCGCTGTGGATGGCGTCGAACTCCTCCGTGCAGTCCGTGCCGGCGTTGATGAGGATGCTGTCGGCGCCGCCGGGGTGGTCCTTGAGGAACTTGGTGCAGTCGTAGACGTGGCCGTGCACCACGATCCACGCCGACTCCTGCGACGCGTGCTTGCGCACCTCGGACATGGTGAACTGCTTGGCGTCCCCGGCGGTGTTGAGGAACGGCGTCGACGTGCTGCGCTTCAGGCCCGGCGCGGCGGCCTCCGCCGTCTCCATGTGCTTCTGCCGCGCCATCCATCCGCCGGCCTGGTTGCCCGGCTGCGTCGGGTGCTCGAACACCAGACCGATCTCGCCCTTGTGCGGCCTGCACACGTTCACCTTCACCTTGAACCAGCAGTTGTTCATCATACCCTGCCATAGAAATCACCATCAGAATTTACATTCTGTATATAATCACAGTGATATGCTCAATTAATGCACGCTGCTTACGATCGGTGTACGTACCATGAGGTTCCAGATGAGCTTCTCGGGCTGGGTGTTGAGCGACTGGTCCCAGGCCCGGACGGCGATCTCCTTCGCGCCGAGGAGGTCCAGGACCTCGACCTCGACGGACCAGAAGCACCAGCACCAGTACTTGCCGTACTTGTTCGGCTTCTCCGGATGGTCGAGCGCGCACACCGTCCATGTCTCGCCGCCGTCGAGCGTCACCTCCACTCGTGTCACCTTCTTGCCACCACCTAGGCACCGAAACAAACAAAACCCATCAGGCTCCTTACTATAGTAGCACTACAAACAAATTCTCCGTATTTCCTCATCAGGTAAAATTTTAATGTAGCGTAATTTCCAAATTCAAAATTACTGTTACCACGTGACGTCTAGTTACTGTTCTTGAAAGAGCAAGTGATATCTTTCGTGCAGCTGCGATTGGTCGCACGAAATAGCGTCTCCCTCTCGACCACGAATGAGCCGACCATTCCTATGTTCTCCGACCGGCACCAGGTACAACCTATGCCTCACTTGAGTCCGGACAAAGTAAGACCGCTGATAGTTTTTTGTCCCTTTTCTAGATACACCGCACGACCACAGAGTAGCAGCCTTTGACTATTCTCAAAAGCAACATTTTTGTATGGCTCCATCTGGGCCGGGCAGCAGCTTTTGGGTGCAACGAAGTGCCATGCTTCGCCTCGCGGAAAAGGGCGCGCATAGGGACACGACCGACCTGATAAACTATGTACTGAGCAGCACCCGGGTTGGTGGCTTCCAAGCTGCTTCTACGGGGTTAGCATAGGCAATCCTAGTGAAGTGTGTTAGTATAATGGTAAAGGGATGCAAGTGGTTCCTCTTTTTCAATTGAAGTATCCAAAGTTCTTGCTACTGATTCAATTTTTTTTTCTTCACCACTAATCATTTGTTTTGGTGCTCACAAAAGGGCATCTCTATTGCGACGTCATGCATCCTTGTCTTGCTAGCTTCGGGACTGGATCGAACTATATTCATTACTACTAGATATAATACTGGTAGTGAACCAAAATAGCTTAACTATCAAGCACAAATGGTTTCTCTGTGTTGTGTTAGGCCCTGTTTGGATCCACCTTCTAAACATTAGTTGACTAAAGTTTAGCTACTTTTTCTCCAAACATGACCTTCTAAACTTTAGCCAAGTCACCTTCTAAACTTTGGACCAGTAGTCATCTCAACCTTGCTAAACTCTCCTAAATTTTGGATAAAGGCAAATAAAGTCAAAAGTACCCCTCATCACATGTTAGGGATAGAAAAGGTAAAGGTGGAGAAACATTTATTGAGGGTTAGATATGTCCACTTTTTGTTTAGTCATGAACTTTAGTTATGGATCCAAACATGCATCTCCTAAACTTTAGCTGGCTAAACTTTAGGTGACTAAACTTTAGTTGACTAAATTTTAGCCAACTAGAGGATCCAAACACCCCTTAGTATCTCCTGTGTGGCACTGGTTTTAGAGGAGAGATTATGTTTAGTATCTGTCCCCTTCTTTGTGGGTCATCATATTTCTAAAAAAAATAAAGTTGATCATGTCATAAGTTAGTGCTTAGCAATGATCCTTGTTGTTTTGCAACAACGTGAAAAAGGACTTTGTCATACCAACTATGTTAACCCGGTCCAATTTTCACAGTTTGGGAATGATATTAGCTACCCAGTCTAATTAAGACACAGTTTAAAAGATTATAGTTGATTGATATAATTAAGTTAGTGCTTAGCAATGATCCATGACTTTTTTTGAAAAGGACTTGTTCATACTAACCAGTTAGACATAGTTTACTCACCCAGTCCAAATTTCACAGTTTGGGAATGAATGATGTTAGCTAGCCAGTCTAAGACGCATCAGCCCAACTGGATTAGTATAACAGGGATATGAGTGACGACACTGATGAAGAAGATATTTGCTGGGTTAATGGTGACAACTTTAGTTTGTCTGGACACAGTAGTGCAAGTCTTTCAAATTTATATCAGGGTATGTATAACCAAATGACAGCGAACACTTTTTTTCTTTGTTAAAAAACGTGGCAATATTGTTGGTCAAATGAAGGCGTGAAAGCACGCGCATCTGCTAGCACGGCAGTAGCATTCCAGCTACGCAAGTTACAGCTAGCTGGAAGTAAATAAAGTCAATTCATTCATATACATGAGAGGAGGGGACTCACCGGAGTAGGCGTATCCTTTCATGGTGTAGCTGCGCTGCGTGGTGACGGCGTTGATGGGCAGAATCTCGTCGTGGCCCGGCGTGGTGATGACCGAGTTGATGTTGAGCTCGTTGATAATGTACTCCGGCTTGTACCACCAGGCTGCAGCGCATTCAGAGATGATTCCGTTTCAGAGTTCCGTTCCGTGTGTAGGAAAATTTCTGTTCAGAGTGGAATGGGAATTACCTTCGGCGTTGGCGAGCTCGGCGTCGACATGGGACGGGAGGACGCGGTTGTCCTTGTAATGGTAGTAGTTGTCGGACTCGGCGGGGGTGACGATGATGCGCTTGAGCCACTTGACCATGCGGCCGCCGATGCAGCCCGGGATGATGACGCGCACGGGGAAGCCGTGGTCCGGCAGCAGCGGCTCGCCGTTCTGCATGTATGCGAGCATGATGTCCCTGGACGGGTCGAGCGCCCACTCCCTGGTGACGCTGGTGCCGTACTTGGAGCCGCCTCCCCGGGCAGGTCCTCGGCCCCCTCGAAGCACACGTTGAGCGCGCCGCCCCTGCGCGGCATGATGCCGCACCGGCGCAGCACGTCGCGGAGCCTGGCGCCGCGCCACACGGAGGTGGACACGCCCGCCGCGCCCCAGTTGAACCCCACCGTCTGCTGCACCATGTTCTGCTCCTTGCGCCGGTTGCCCGCGCAGGCCAGCGTCACGGGCACCTCCACGGCCGGGAACTCGCGGACCAGCTCATCCATGGTGAGCCTCGCGGGGCGCTTCACGAGGCCCGTCACCTCGACGGCCCACGTGGCCCACTCGCCCCGGGGGACCACGCCGTGGTTGCGCACGTAGTGCAGCGGCGCCGGGGTGATGAACCCGTGGTGCATCAGCCGCGCCAGCGGCGGCTCGCAGTTGAGCGGGTGCTTCCCCGTGAGCCGGATCAGCGACGGGTTGCGCTCGATCCACGCGTCCGCCGTGCCCTCGTCGCGCGGGTCGTGCACGGCCGGCTCCACCTCCAGCTGCGACTGCGACCCGTACAGCTCGCGCCAGTCCGCCGCCGGCTCCTCGTCCTCCTCATCCGAAGCCTCATCCAGCTTCCGGGCCGGCGAGGCCAGCGGAGGAAGCCGCAGCCGCGCACGGGCGAGTCGGACCGGCGCGGGTACGCCTTGGCGCCGTTGGTGGACACGCGCACCTGCCCGGAACCCGGCTCCAGGCGGCCGAACTGCCGTGGCTCGACAGAAGCGGCCATGACCAGAGAGGGTGCTTTACTCCTTCCTAGTTACTGTAATAGCTAGCGCTCGTTCCGTGGAAGAGGCGCGGTATTGCTGCCGAGAGAAGCGGTCTGCAAGGGTATATATACACGCGCGCCGCGTGACATGGCGTATGCCGAAGCCAGCATGACACCACAAGTTTCCCTACACGTTACCGCCTATCCGTGGAGTTTTGCGTCTCCTCTTCGACGCCACAGAAAATTGTTGGTGGATTCTTGTTTTGTTACTGCGGCCATTTTACAGAGCGTGTAGTGTGTCAAACGTTTCGGCGCTTTTGCTGGTTCCTATATAGGACACCGTACAACTGACACAAATTCCAGCAGGGAGTGCGCTTCAAATCAATTCGTTGGGTCAAACTAGTAAGGAATCGAACATTATTGCTTTTGGTCATAATATCATTAATGAATTAATGATAAAGTCTGATGTTACAGCCCAATTTAAAACAATATAAATAACTTTTTGAAGAATTCACATTTTTTACTAAGATGGAGTGTAAACATACTCTCGCCCGGAGATCTAAAGTCCATTTAGATTTTTTTTATCGAGATTACAAGATCCGTTATAACGAAATTATTACGGTTCTTATAAAAACAAGTTCGTAGTATATAAACTTTTTATATTTGAACACTAAAAAGGTAATATTTGGATGCTAGACACAATCCTTAGTCGTATAACCAGTGTTGAGAAATACGTGATCATTGTCGTGGGATACTAGATTATGTCCAACAACAAATGTACATACACGACTTTTTAGTGTCGCCAATTTTTTCGGTATCTCAACAAAAGCCACAAGTCAGTGTCTTGTGTCAAATTTTCTTGTTTGCTTAGGTACATATGTTAGACTAAGTAGAATTTGTTTAGGTACATTTTGCAGGTATGATGCACCCGAAATGTTAGTTTTTTCAAGTAAATCCTTAGGTACACAGTTTGTATATGCAGGAGATATACTGAAAGAAAGAAAGAAACGAAGCACTAAAGGCGGTGTGGTGAGAGCGATAAACCACGGTTGGATGATCCATCGACTTTAGACAACGGATTCAGTGACCGAGGAAACAGCAGCGGCAGGTGTTTGCCATTTCCCTCCTCCCTTTCCGTCCATCGGTTTCAGGCAGGAACGGACTTTCGGACCCACCCCACCCACACATAGAAAAGTGCCCACATGCGCGATCGACCCACGAATCGATGAACTCAGGAATCTTGTTGGCATTAACGTGCAGCAGCTCGGGGAGGCACCGGGCGCCCTGCATCTCGGGGTCAAGATTCTATATACTCAAGCACTGAACACCGCATCGCTCCAGGGACCATTAGTTCCGAAGTTGTGGCGCCGTGTGATGCGTGATGATGGATCAGGTGGTGTGCTTCGCTCTCGATCGCAATCATCGCCTACCTGCGCTCACCATGACCACGCCCAAACTAACTAACCAGCTCTTAATCGAGTTACAATCACTGTCCAGATGAGGATAAGCTTGTTGCAGCCACCGGTAGCAATGATTAGTTTTGCTGGTTTTGTAGCGTGCGGTGGTAGCAGTAGAACCGGTACCAGCGGAACATCGAGATGCACGCACCGCAGACGCGTCCGTACGCAAGCGTAGATTCGTGTTGGCCGAGCTGGATCCGCATGGCCGAATGGTGGCGCGACAAATGGCGGCTCGCACATGCGTGCTGGAGGGAGCAGCGAGCGCGGAGCCGGGTAATCATTCTTGGCTTCCTGCCCGGCCGCTCCTCCCCGCCGACCGCGCACGCTCACGCACGCGGGCACGGCAAAATCACGTGGAAGTCACGAACCCGCCACCGGGTGGGTTCATTCTTTATCTCCGGCGCGGCAGGGGAATCCAATCCGCGGCTGTCATATGCGGGGGTGGGGTGGGGTGGGGTGGACTGCACGCCGCGGAGGGGAGGGAACTGTGCCCTTGCCAAGGGCCAAGTCACCCCGCTGCGAAGTGGCGCCCGGAGAGCAGACGCCAGTAGAGGACTAGCCGCGCACGCTGGTGGGGCTCCACGCCCGTGCACCTGCCGAGCCATGCGCGCTGGCTGCCCGGCCGCTTGGACGCGGTCGCGGCTTGCCCCTGCCGCGCGTCAAGGGTCGCCCGCCGCGCGCGCCGGGGACCGGGGCTCTGATCTGCGGCTGCGCTCGGCGCGCAGCTCTGCGCCGTGCAAACCCGGGCGCCGGGCCGTGCCACGGATGGACCGTGACGTGGCCGGTGGCCGAGCTGGGTTCCTCCTCGACCGTGCGCGCATGCGAGAGCCTGACTCGAGACAACGACCCGCGCGCAGCTGGTTGGGAGCGGGGCAGGCGTCCGAGGGTATATTCGACGGGGACTTGCCATTCCTTGTACGTGCTGTGTTCAATGTGAAAAATGTTGTCAACCTTTTTTTCCATTTTGCTTGGCTTTTCTTCTCGGGCCTCATGACATCGAGTAAACCTCGCAAGGTTAGGAAAAGTACGAAGCTGTATTTTTTTTCACTTTTAGGGTCCCTTTAGTAGAGCTTTAGCTCATGAAAAAAACAGCTTTAACTTCTGGATTATGGGTCAAAATAGGTTATCCGACTTATTTCAGCTTGTGCAGCTTATACTGATCAAATCGTTTGGCAAAACAGACTTATCATGTTTGTTCGAAACAAAGTTGTGAGTGTGAGTTGTGAAAAGTTGCTATTTCCAACTTCACCATCCTAGTACAAAAATGAAAACAGCTCATGGCGAACTTCTACCCATAATCACTTATCCAAACCAACTCTTTGGTACAGCTTGGACCATAATCCAAAGCTAAAGTTGTTGCATAAGCTGTGTCAAAGGGACCCTTACTAGATACCTATGACCATTTGCACCAACTTAATTACCCCGTTTGTTGACATCTACGAGGTGCAAATGTGCACTTTTTAGTTTGTGAAATTGATAAAAAAATAGTGGTTTCATGTTGCTCCAGTGCTCTTATGATTTTTTTCTCAACTTTGTATTTCTATAACTACCATGCTCTTATGATTTTTTTCTATCACTGAAAATATAATAAGGTTTGCTTTCATATCAGTTTAGATATTTGTTGCCTTCATCTTTAGTTCAATGGATCTTTTCTTCTCTTCTTTTGCTAGGGGCAACTCGTCGTCAAATAAAATTGTTCCCCGCGATGGCCACCAAACCATAACATAAAAAAACTCATTTGTTTCTAAAGTTATTTTGTCATACAATATCCAAGTGCATTGTCATGGATGTATAGAAGGAGATGTAAAATAAACTAAAGTATTAGCTAATTCATACGTAGATTGGATGAACACACACATATCTACTGGAGTAAATATGCACAAAGCTACACGACAAGCATAAAAAGAGGACTCTACAACTCTAATTGTCACTTAAACAAACTATAGCTCTAATGTATTCATTTCACATTGCAGTGCTTTGAGAATTTAATATTTAAAAAATTACTCTTAGACCGTTACTAATTCTCACAATTAATTTTAAAAAAATGAATAATGCAATATGATTGATTCACCGGTTACATGTATACCATCGTAGAATCGGTGGAAGGAAAGAAACAGGAGAGTATTCCAAAACTAATGGATGAAACCATGATATGTGTTAAACATGATCAAGGAAGAAATCAAGATGCGGGATATCGCCATGGCCGGTCAGCACGGACAACAAGAGGATTGGAGGTGTCATGTTGTTGGGTTCACTTAGATGTCGTTTTGCTTTGTTTGTAATATAACCATGTAACAAAACTCTGTTATGCTTCCTTCTTCTTAAATGAAAGAGCAGTGCTCCTGCTCGGTTTTCGGAAAAAAAATTATGTTTTGATCTCATGGCTATGTGCATGGTAAAGTAGGTGTGTCAATTGTTAACCCTAAAGAGTTTATTCCATTCAATCGAATAGTTATGGAGGGTAATCGCACTAATTATACAAAACATGAAAAATGTGGTGTTCTTCACTTATTTGGATTTTCTTTTATCCTTCCCCCTCCACTTGGACGTATGAATATGCCAGCGGTCACCAAACTATTTGCCATGATGGCAAAAGCTCACATGAAAATGCATCCAATATTTTTGTGTTTTTCGACAAAAACATTTGCAAGAACATATATACTATAGATTTAAATAGAAATAGTTTTATCTCATCATGGATTCATTAAAGTGACATGAAATCACAATAACCTAGTTGTGCTAGCTTCATTAATTAAGAATAATAAGTACTAGTTTAAGTAACATAAACATTGTAGTTTATCTTTTGGAGTATTATATATACATTGTTTCTTTCGTTACATTTGCGAACAAATGAAGCATATTTATCCTTCCCCTCTAGTTCTTATTATCCCATTTATTTACATGTGTTGCTAGTGAATGAGTATTTTTACTTCATAAAAATACAACAACCAAAATCTATTATTTTCTATTCTTGTAAGAATTACTTCGACATCATCTCTCTTCCTCTTGTTTTTTTTTTGTGGATTAGCAACTCCAATGGCCATATTGACCAATGTCTTTCGTAACATGATCAACGAACCCTTGCTAATACAGAACCATATACTTTATATGATAAAAACATAAAGAGACGGGTTGGCCATGTATTTATTTTTGAAATGATTTGTTATATATTGACTAAGAACATTGGCTTTCCTGGCGTCATATATTCATAATACTAAGATACTAAAATATAATAAACCACAAATATTTATGTTAAGACACGATAAACATATAAATACTAGAATTTTCAGATTCACTCTCAAAAAACGATAATTGTAATGTCGTGTTTAGCACCTTTGATGATTCAGTTTTGCATAGTTATACTTACATTGTCCAATTGTATTTCACAACTACATTGTCCCATGGATCAATTCTTGATCCTTCACGATTGATTTTTAGTATAGTGCTACGATAGTTTCCCCAATTATTATGCAGTTTTTGCAAAGTTTGGTCAAGTAAACATGTACCTCACACTAATATTAATAAAGTGAATTGATTAATTCAGGTTTCCTGTACAACGCAGAAAAGTAGCTAATTAATCAGCCGACGAATATAAGTATCTGAAACTCCACAGTAAGGTATATGTCACGATCAATCATCTATCACATCAACACCAAATCCCTAACAAGGGTGCAAGGTTCCAACGACGTCACCGTCGCCGGAAAGCCATCCTGCAGGCCCCCGGCCGGTGTCTCTCTCTGCCGTGCACTCGGTGGTGGTCGATCAGGTTTCCATCGCTGGCAAAGCAGGCCGTGTGGCGTGAGATGAGTTCGTTCTAGCCTCTTCGTCCCTATCCGCCAACCAACCACAAGCGGCGGGAGGCGCTCGCTCGAGTGTGTGATGCACGTTCCCCTGCGATTACCGGCCACGTGCTTCCGGCCGCCGCACAGCGCTCGCTCTCGCCGTCGATCGACGCTCCGGTACTTGCGCCTCCTCGAATGCCGGAAGGGCCGCGCGCCAACTGGGGTCCGGCTGCCCATGCGAGGATCAGTTAGAGCTAGGAGAGGCTAGTATAGTAGGGCGAAGGCATGTGAAGAGGCAGCATTGCCTGATGCCTAGCACGCTCCCTTGGCGCTCATGCAGGACTCCACGTCCCATTCCGACCTCCATCTGTGAACAGCCAGCGCGACGCTACTTGAAAGCACCAAGAGGCAACAACCGTTGCCCAATTGGGCTATATCTTGTACAGGTTTTGTTGGATCTGTCGCAGATATTCCGTGGATCCCTGCGAGATTAATATTCCATTTCCAGCTGCCAGATAATGTAAAAAGTGTACTGGTTCTTATAAAAGTGCGCTGGTGCCTTGCTGATGAGCAGAGCCATTGGTGTCGTTCATGCATTGGCCATTTAGATCTTAGGGGATCAGAAATCATCCATGTGTCATCTGTCAGCTGATGCATTCTCTACCGCACAAGGTAATCTACTTTGCTGATTTGAGATGATAGTGTTCTGATTCTAATACATAAACATGAGAATTAAAGGGATCATGGAGATATGAACAATTACTGGGCCACACTCACTGCCACTACGTGGTGGTAAAACACTCATATGCACAATGCAGATGCAAATGTGAATTTGTCTCTTCCACTCGCCATGAAAACGTGCATAGTGGCGGCTCCTTTTGTTTCATCTGGCTTCATTATTAAGATAGAGGCATGGGGGTAGATATTACCTTACTAAAAAGCAAGTCATTGGGAGTGCAACCGAGATGTCAAAGCTTAATCATTATCTTCATGATGTCCCTGATTACAAAACTCTAGATGCCACCATAAACTATACTGAATCTTAGGCTAGTCTCAGTGGGGGTTTTATGGGCAATAAATAGAGTGCCATGTAGGCATTTTTGATGATGTGGCAATGTATTAATGAGGAGAGAGATGAAATGAGTTTCATGAGGATGAAACTCTCTATACACAGTTACCTAGACACCTTGTGTCTTGCATGTAACCTAGAAAATAACAATTGATGAAACTATGCATTGAGAGAGGGTGTTTCATCTTAGTTTCAAACACTTTTAGATGACGTGTCACTCTAGATAACTGTGTCCATGAAACTCCCATTGAGATTGGCCTTATATCTGGGTATCTTTCAACCCGGGCACAAGTGATGGTCCCCAACAACTCATAGTAGCAGTTAATAATCAAGCAAGGCAACCTCCCCCAGTCCAGTGAACTCGACCACTGAGAAAAAAGTCACCGATGATTGGGCACAAAATCACTAGATCCCAAACGGCAGACAATAGAATACGAAGCCAAGCCCAAAAGGGGTAGATCCTTGGAGCACTAGCTGCCTTGTTATATTGCAGCTCCGGCAGCGAGCCATGGGTAGTGCTCTCCTTCTTTTGACAAACTACATGATCGTGTCGCGTCTTGCAATTTACAATTAGCTCGAGTGATTTACAAGTCGCTGCTGGGAGCTCACAGCTCGTCTGCGCCACAGAGCAGAGGCGCATGGAACAGAAGGGCCCGGCCGGGTTGGGTGGGTGACTGACCTTGTGGGGGCCGGGCGGTGGCCTCGATGGCTCGCGACGCTGGCACGGCAAGGTTGGCGCATGGGGCTCGCAACGGCCAGGTGGTCGCGCGCGGGGCAGCGGTGGTGGCCTGGCCTCTCCCGCGAGGCCGCGCGCAGGCATGGCCTTGACTCCTGACTTCAACGGGGAGCCAACCCGGCAAAGCGACGCGGCCCGTGGTTTCTTCGAGTTTTCTCTGCGCGCCGCGCAAGAAAACGCGACACCAGCGAGCTAGCGCCTCCCCCGGATGCGGGCAAAGCTGCTACAGGCCACCACCGGCGGATCGTACACCGTGTGCGGCCTGGACGAGTGGACGAACAACGCCCTCGCCCGGCACACAGGATCAACCGATCAACAAGGAATTTTTCAATGCGAGGTAATATGTAAGTTGCACACAGGATAAAGGAGAGCTGGATGGAGAGATGAAAGCAACGCATTTCGTAAACTGCAAATTTAAGTGCGGCTATCAGTAACAGTAAACGACATTTGATCGTCTATTGTGCGGTGTACTTGTGCAAAGCCACTTGCTTCGTGCGTTGCGTTCGTTTCTTTCAACGTTGAGAAATGCGGTGCACATTGCAGAGAACAATATGATAGTACATATGTCTGAACTATTCGATGATGTGAATGAGAACGGTCAGTGTACCGCCAACAATCCGGAGAAAATAGTATCCAAAGATATCCATTGCTGGTGCTCACGATTCCAATAGCAATTGTCCAAGGAAAAAGAGAGATATTTCTGAGATCATCTGCCGACGACACTGACAAGTAAAATATAGAGCCAGCAACATCATTCAAAATGAAGCGATTTTTTCTGAATCGAAAGGGTCAGATACAAACACACGTACAGAGATCAAAGCCGCTGAACAAGTACCCATACAAAAAGAGCTAGGGCACTGACGAACCGCCGCCTGTCTCCTTTTCCTTGCTCCAGGATCTTGCTCCATGCATGCACGCATCATAATAGGATACCATTTTTTGTGCACACGGTTCGCCGTCGTGGCGGTTGGCTATCCACTATATTCGCCAAGAAAACTGTTGTGTCTCGATCACTTTCCGTTGGATCTTCTTCCTCTTCTGACAGATAAGTCTATCCTGTCTTTTCCGTTGGTTTCATTTCAACTGCCGTATTGCTGGCAACAGGCAAAGAAGGTGACAATTTTACCTCCTGTGAATGGCGTATCCAGGTGCAGCCTGTAGTTTCGTCGTTCATGTGTGGACCCGGTCCTCTGGTGGTGTCCATAGACGCAGACGTTTAGAGCCAATTACTTCCTCTGTTTTTAAATTGTTGATGTCGGTGAGACAGTTTGTCTTATTTAAAATATTTTTTGAAATATATAAAATTATAAACTACGTTTCAACTTCTTTTGATGATTAAATAAATGATAATAAAATATTTAACAATTCTTAAAATTTTTTGAATAAGACGAATGGTCAAACGTAATCGAAAAAATCAACAATTTAAGAAGAGGGAGTATATTATTATTGCAAAGGCCTTCTCGGTTCGTGTGCTCCTGGCATGGAGTTACTCCTCTGTTTCAAATTATAAGACGTTTTTGACTTTCATACTTCACGTTTAACTGTTCGTCTTATTCAAAAAATTTGTGCAAATGTTATTAATTTGATTATGATTTGTTTTATCGTTAGAGATATTTTGTAAATGACTTATTTATTTGTATATTTACACAAAATTTTTGAATAAGACGAATGGTCAAACACAATCTCAAAAAGTCAAAACGTCTTATAATTTGAAACGGAGGAGTAAGATTCAGTGTCATTCAAAGTTTGGGACCATATGTTGTTTGTCGGCTTTGTAACCTCCAATGCTACTAATATTATCCTTCTTCGCTGCTTGGTGGGACCAAAAGAGCAAAAAGGCTATTTCAAAAATAGTCAATCATATCCACTCCCACTGTTTTTGAAGCCAATACAAAAGGTATTGAAAACATTGTTATGAAATGTAAACGTTAGGTTAATTAAATTCATGTGGTTTTCTAGGAAGTTCAACTTACGTGGCAGGATGTATTGCTTCTGAGCCTATTTAATTTTAGCTTTTTTGTTGAAATATATATACAGTGATATTTATGTATTCAGTCATATAGTTATACAGTTTGCACACACGCACTATCTTTTGGATCAGCTTTTGATGGTAAGACAGTTGTTTTGACACCGGATATGTTCTCATGCCAAATTGTGCCAAAATACTGAACATCTAGTTCGTCTTGCCTGCTAGTAATAGCTATCATGGGACGAATTAGAAGGCTCCAAATGGAGTGCACTGTGCTTAATTCAAATTATTGATTTCTTCTTTTTCTAGGCACACTTGATTATTTCCTGGGTTGGAGTTTCATACTCATGAAGTCAGAACCCAAAGTCAGAAGTTAAGGGAGCGTTGTTGCACAACCAAGTTGTATGCATGATGATGAATCATACTAGCATTGCTGTCAAAATCAATAGTTAATTCAAGGAATCTGTCAAATTCCACATGCCTTAACTTGCTTGTAAAATATACTTTGAATATGTATACATTTTTATTTTACAATATATAAAACTCTTGCAAATTCGTAAGACAATGATGATCTTATACATGGAATGTTACACTTCGCTATGTACAATGCACCAAAGCGAGACCTAACTTTCACACCTCTCTATCTATCGAATAAATTGTCTATCGCCTTTATATAACATAATGCCATCTTAGGCTTTCTTCTTCTTCTTCAGTACAAGAATTTTTAGCAAGATTGACTTTCCAGTTTAGAGTTGATCCGTAATGTGCTGTGATAGCTGGTAGAGTGACTTCAAACAAAGAACGATTACCCTATTTAAATGTATTTTTATATACACATATTAGTAATTATTTGTTGTACTGACAAGACTCTTCTCTGACTTTCTATGTTAATATAAACGTACTGAATCCATTGACATAGACTGTTTCTGCGCAAAACATACAAGCAAGTGACGACACTACTTAATTGCTCGTTTTTCAAATCTTGGCCGCCCATTTGACTTCCCTCATGTACGGCCGTCGTCCGTGCAGCCCGCTGTTTGTTCGTTTCCAACCTTTTGTTTAGGAATCTTTTTTTTCCTTAGATATTGTTTTTGGTGGTGACTGAAACATGAATGTTATAAAATTCATGTAAAAATGCGTATCCTGTATATAGTCCAGACGGTGACAACATGACTGAAGCAAGCAGAAATCGAATCTATCGCTGGATGCATTTATAATACAACTAGTGCTGTTATCGAGATGAGACTTTGTGAAGTAACAGTAATTTAACATGTACGGATGTGTATACCTGTAAACCATAGTACTACTTGTGTACGCACGGTCGATCCGCGCATAGCAAGGGCCGAGAGAGGAGAGGCTTGTCATCAGTTCACCGACCATGAAAGGCCGGGGAGGCTTTCTGCACGACCTACCGCATCCTCACTGGCGCCGCCATTACTCCAAGACGGCACCAAGTCAAGAGATACATTCCGTAGCCAAGTGGAAACGACGATTCCAGCAATAGCTTCTACAAGTTGCATGCCCGAATTACCCAATGTCACCATTCCCGCACCTGTGAGAAGTGCAGGTTTCGTCATTCAGATTGTTGGTATCTTAATAGGGTCTTGACTTTGGTGGTGATTCAGAATCTTGGGCCCTATTGGTACAAAGAATAAACAAATGGAATTGTACTCTTTTCATGAGATTTTTCCAATAGGTGTTGTCTTTACTGTTTCCTGACGATGTTGTACGTTCTTCTGTGCACTTCGTAGTCGTATAAACTGTAGAAATTGAAGATCTCTGAAGTACTTACTGTATGCATTATGCCGGAAAGTATAGGACTAGTTTAGCTCAAGAGAATAAAATCTGCAGACGGAATGCCAGAACATGCCAGGAAGCCAAAGTAGATTCCGGATTCCATTCCCCAGCCTCCATTGATGGTAAATTTGACCTTCTCATTATATGGTTCATCACGCAAACGCAAGTGATGATTCTAACAAGACGATGTCGTCTGACTGGGAAGGCTTTTTTTTTTTGAAGGCATTACTGGGAAGGCTTGAAAGGCCATCAGCGGCTAGCCGCGCGCAGGCCGGTAACATCGCGTGCCGTGCAAGAATTTTCCCAAGCTGCCACTTTCTCAGATCGCTGCGCTGGAATTCCGCCTGGAGATGGGTGCATGGTACGGAACTTTTAGATTCACCATCATCAATGATGACGTACGCATAGGTCAC
Source organism: Chloris gayana (assembly GCA_031894775.1). Lineage (NCBI taxonomy): Eukaryota > Viridiplantae > Streptophyta > Magnoliopsida > Poales > Poaceae > Chloris > Chloris gayana. Next base: position 90,975 of record JAUNZO010000202.1, read on the forward strand.
AAACTTGTAAATCGTTTGGTTCATTGGTATAACAAAAACCGAGCGAAAATCGCTTTTGCTATGGCAACTGTGTTCGATTTTGTCTACAAACCGGTCGATTTTAGAAACTGAGCCGGACCGATACCTCCGGTTTTTGCGGTTTTTGAGTGGTTTTCAACGGTTTATGAATCAATGGACGTGTTACATATGTTGTGCACGAGCTCAAATTGCTGAAAAGTAAAGACAAGTAGCTACAAGCTAATAATGAAATAGATTTCTCAAGGCTACCACAAGTTCACTCACCTTCCTTTCCATTTGTCTGTTCCCTTTTTTTCGAACCAATGAGCATGAGCACAACTCTTCCCATTGCCTGTTCTTCTTGCCACACTTTCCCTCCATGTTCTGTGGCCACCATTTTGTTTTGCTTCACCTTTCTTCCTTCATTTAGTTTCTCTAGGCATCACATTTCACATTTCTTCCTCGGTTCCTCTCCTTGTCTTGTTCCTCTAGACTGACAGTAATTACTAGTAGTAATATGTATCATAAAAGTGTTCTTTGTTAAAATATAAATAAGTGTGGACCCTTACATCAAGACTCTTAAAGATGAATAAAAAATAGAGAAAATATTAAGTCTTTTACTCATCTTTAACGTCACTAAAAAGCAAGAACCGAATAAAAACCACATCCTCTTCAGCCTTCAATAAGAGATAAGAAAGTTTATCTAAGTCGCAAGATCCAATGCCTTCGATCTCATTGTGAAACCGGATTTAATTAGATGAACGGGAATCGATAAAATCTCCATTCATAGGATGAAAGCAGATCTCATCTCAATATCCTTTTATAGTGGTCGGATTGAACCACGATAAAAAAGAAGGGGTTGGAGAACCTTATTTCACAATATCAACATTTTATCCATTTCGTCATTGCCATCAAGACACCCAAGTCTTCATGTCATCTTGCTACGAAGGTTGCATTGCCTTCTCAAAGAGAAGAAACCAAAATTCAACACCAAAAAACTCGACACAGGTAGACCTAAACCCTAATCAACAACTTAAACTAATACTACTTCTAGAGAGATTGGACCTTGTTCTCTCTAACAATCGAACAAGATCATCGAAGACGAGAGAGAGAGAGAGAGAGAGAGAGAGAGAGAGAGGCCCTAAGGTCAGTCTTAATGCATAGTTTTATCTCACACTTTCTAATAGCGTCACATCAAATTTGAAGATTTAGTTTGATGTATAAAATAGTCTCTCTCTCAATGCATAGTTTTATCTCACGATTTCATAGAAAAGTTATAGCATTAAGTTAACATTTATTTGTTGCATTGAGATTGATCAAAATGTGCTGGGATGAAACTATATGTTCTCAATGGGAGTTTCAATGGAGTTTCATACCTATGAAACAATGTCAAATGAGTTTCATCCATAAACTCATTTATCCAGTTTCATATTAATATCTACGCTATATTGTCTCTTTTGCTTATGTGGCACTTCATTTAATATTAATGAAACTCATAAGAGGCATAAGCTTCTAGGGAAGCGGCCACGTGAGTGCACACACCTTTATTAGATTGACTTATTCATATTCCTGTCTATAGTACTTTAGAACACTCAAGCATAGAAAACAATCTTTGTAGGAGACCTCATAGGTTTTTTTTTAATCAAAACACATTCTATTTCTAGTTTCCATGTGGCCCAGGAAATAGCGCCAATCCCATCATGTAAAATTTCTTGGCCCCTGTTATAAAGAAGCTAATCCAAGTGATGTATTGTTTCATCGATTCCGGCCTACAGTCTGGGCTACGATGATCCAAACATATTTACTGGCCACATCAAAGAACATATGAGGTATTGCATCTCCTTATCACAAATTGCACATTTCTTATCCCCTGTGCACTTGTTTTTCAAAAAGATAGTCTTTTGTTAGTATAGCATCTCGGTGGGTCAGCCACAAAATATCTTGATCTTTAGCAGTATTTTGGCTTTCCAGATCAATTTATTCGGCTCATCCGGCTCACTACTACACAGTTGGTCGTAAAGGGACCGAAGTTCCCTGATTTTTCACTGGCCCATCCTGGTTGGTATAGCTGAGATATTTGATGACCGAGACAGGATTGTCACAGAACAACGCTCCTGATAGTGTTTTTCTTTGGAAAATATGGCAGCAGCTCAATCATAGTAGAGCAAACAAGAGCTGAAACTCAATCATGATTGACATTAGACAGCAACAGCAAAACAGTTACAGAATTCTGGTCAAACGCCATTCAGGGGTTTCCTTCACTCCAAAATGTGATTAGGTACCAGTTTTTCAGCAGCTCCACCGTGATGCGATACCATTGCAGCATGCACCTGCCTCCCGTCCATCATGATGTCTTGGGTTCGCTTGATCGTTGCACATTAACTCATTAAGAGGTGAGAGGACCTTTGTCAGAACTGATCGTTCTGCCTAGTTAGAACTGGTGAAACTAATCGTCCTACTAGATTTGAGATCAAGATTATTCGGAACTGAGTGCATGAATCGTCGCAATTCAGTGACATATATGCTGCATTGCAGAATCATGTGTGCAGAAAATATCCATTGCCTGGATGGAAGTAATCTGCTGATGTATGACAGTACCTTCATTAGGCCCAGCAGATTCCTGATTTCATTTTGCTGATTCCCTCACATTGTACGGTCCACTACGTAAATGACTCAATAATTTTGAGACAGAAGTTTGAATAACGCGGCATCTCTGTGAAAAAAACTCGTTCTGATAATTCAACAAGCCGCCGTATCTCACAGCCGGTGCGCAGGAAGCATTCCCGTGCCGTCTCATTCCCACCCGAAAGAAGGCTTGAAAGGCCAGACATGAGCGGCTAGCCGCGCGCAGGCATCCTTGCGTTTCATGGAAGAGCCCGCCTGCCACTTTGCATGTCCAAATGCTTCACTTAACTATACTCACCAACTGTTCGGCAGAAGCTTCGTCCACTGGAAGACGACGAGTGTGTCAGGGATGGTTTGGCCGCTGCCGTATGTGTAATTGCAATCATCGAGCAAGTTGTTGCTAAGTTCCATCATCTCGTAAAATATGTAGCCATAGTACGAGATCACATCACACTACTGGCTTGTAAGAAACGTTTCGTAATGTAATGGTATCAGGCAATCATTTATATATTGACCACGACACTAAATTTGTTTGTTTTCACAATGTTCAGTCCCAGAAATATTTTCTTGACACTTCTGAACAGCTGAAAGGAGAACAAGCAGCTAGGAAGCAAATAAACAAGCGTCTAATCAATCTAAGTTTTCAGCTCTTTATAAATCTTGTGTTGCTCATCGCGACTGCAGTTTGTAAAACTACCTACCTACCAAACATCCTAGTATGCACGTGTGAGCAAGCAACAATCACAATCGGCTGCTCAATCATTTGTTTATCAATCAGTGAAAAATTCCCAGCCTATAGAACACACTTTCTAACAGACAAGCACATAATAAACAGAACTCAGCAGTTCTTCCTTTTCTTTTTTTTTTTTTGATCTCACTCAGCAGCAGTTCTTCCTGAATACACATCGAAATGGGCAAAGTGAGGTTTATACAATTCCCACTTCAAGCACGAGGTTTATACAATTCCTCATAGGCATATGGAAACCAAATCAATTTGTGACAGTAGCATCAAGAATGTGAAGGACATCCCCTTTACGCTCAAAGATTGCTCCAGTGGCATTCCAAATAAAGGAGCAATAAACATCACACAAAGATTGATGATTGAAGCTGAACTCGTATTTCTTAAGAAAAAAACTACTCCCTCCATTCCACAATGTAAGCATTTGAAGGGTTCAAATGTTTGTCCATAATGTAAGCATTCCTAGGGATAACACAAAATTTGGTGGGTTGGTGGGTGGGTGAGGAATTGATGAGGTAGTGTAAAATAAGGGGTATATATGACTTTTCTCACCTTGACTATTCTTATCTCGGGATTCTAGAAATGTTTACATTGTGGAACGGAGGTAGTAAAATATCGTCCACTTACCAAGGTCACAAGAATGAACCATCCTACAAACCGGAACAAGGAGTGTAGCAGCCATAAAATCAGATAACACATAGGAGGGATGCTCAAAGTCCAGTAGAACAATTTCGATTGTCAGCTAAATAAGACCCTAGATGGTTTAATAAGTATCATGATGAGAAGAGCTAGCACACTTGATGCCCATAACTATAAATATCCTGGGATTCTTTTCAGAATAGCTCCCCTATTAAAATAAAGGTAGGTTTTTCTAGATATTTAACTCAATCCAAAGGACTTGATCAAAATTAACCTATCGCTATCATATTATCCCATAAGTCCCGAAAGTGACATGGATGGGCCTATTTGGTCGGAGGCCTGTGAAAACTGCCTGGCCCAAGCAGCTTCATCCCCGTCCCAGGCTGAGAAAAATGGACACCTAGGATGGCTACCTGGCCCAGGGTAGCAACACAAACAAGCCCATGCACAGGGTAGCAACACAAACGTGACAATTTAAAATTATAAAACAGTACTACCAAATTACTACTTACAAAATTGAGGCCTGATCCCTGCAACATGTATACCATTTCAACAATCACTGGTATTAGATCCAACAGGTAGATCACCCAAACAAGCATAAACCTTGTATTAGGTCTCCATCCTGTCAGACAAAAGTTGGCAAATTCTTCCAGCATTCTTGAATTGTTGATGTTGCTAAGCTCACATCAACAGCTAAAGAGTGAAGGGAAAACCAAGCTAGATTTGCCTCAAATGCAATGATGTTCATGTTTACAGATGCAACAGAAAATGGGCAATGATCCACTCATTTAAAACTAATGTAAACTGGTATGGCAGACATGATAGGTAAACATAAGTTAGCATCTAAGCAACATAAAGCACAATGTTTCAACTAGGATAACAAGGAGAGACCAAACTACTACTTCTAGAACTAATTCTAATCGAAGCAAATCCATGTCCTCCGAAGATAACACAACCAACCATCTAAGTTCATAACACTAAAACATGATTAGGCTACTGGAAGATTTTGATCAGCCTTTTTTTATTTTGTGACTTACTCACCAAACCGCATTACATGATTCCAGCAACAGTACGTCACTTTGAACATAATCAGCCTGTACCCTCCAAAGCATCAAGCACCATGGTCACTGTCTCCTTCATCAAGTCCATCCCACGCAGCTGCTGCCTGATCTCTGATGTTCTGAACTTCCGTAGCTTCTCCTCTATAGCACGTGCCTTTGACTTTTCAAGAACAGCAAAGGCCTTCCTAAATATTTGCCCACTAGGGTGATCCTTTGACAGATCTTCAACAGCCTCCCACAGGTATGGGTACATTTGTTTTCCCTTCTCAGAATCATCCTTCCCACCGTCACCTTGGCTAGTCTTACTCTTACCCCCAGATGCAAAAGCATTACCATTCCCAGCAATCGTGTTCCTGTTCCCATTTTCAAACCTAAATGCCTTCAGCTTCTTGTTAGAGCGGTCACGGACATCCCACCCACTCTCCATGCCCTCATCACTATCTTCAATCTCCTGCTCTTCATCACTCTCTTCATCCCCAGCATTCTCATTAGTGTGGGATCCTCCAACTTCAGTAAAACCATCAAGACTGATTGATCCCCAAACTTTCTTGCAAAGTTCATACACATCACGCTCACGTTCTGTTGGCAAGTCTGGTTCACGTCCCTTCTTTGCACGGACCGCCAGCAATTTGTACTTGTGCTTGAGTCGCCTGATCTTATCACTGAGCTGGGTAGTGGATGCATTAGCAGTGAGCTTTCCACGAATCTGGCTCTCTAACTTTGTTGTGTCCTGAATCGATGCAGGGAGCCGGCCTTTCTTACTGCGGAACGCAATGAGGGCACGCAGTATGGTTACCTCATCTTCAGGGCTCCAGACGCGGGGCGGACGCTTGTTATGCTCCACAGACGGTAGCGCCGGGGATCTTGTGCGGCGCTTGGGGCGGCCCTGGGAGGAGGCGGCACCGGTGGGGCGGCGAGATTTCTTTACCAGGCGTGTAGTGATAGGCTTGATGTTGGAGGTCTCGATGCGGGTGGAGCGACGAGCGCGAGGCGGCGAGACGTTCCCCTCAGCACCGTCTTCAGAGGCACCAGAGTTGTCGGGGTCGGATTCCGAGTGCAGGGCGGGGGAGCGGTCGCGGTTGCGCCTTGGGGAGGAAACGCGGCCGGCGGCCGCCGCATCGGTGTCGGAGTCTGAGTCGGAGTAGAGGCGCGGGGAACGCTCGCGGTTGCGCCTTGGGGACGGGATGCGACCCGCGGCTGCGGCGTCGGCGTCGGAATCGGAGCGCGGGGTGGGGGAGCGCTCGCGGCGGCGCCTCGGGGACGTGACGCGACGCGCGGCGTCGGCAGCGGCATCCGCATCGGAATCGGAGCGCGGGGTGGGGGAGCGCTCGCTGCGGCGCCTCGGGGACGCGACGCGACGCGCGGCATCGGCGTCAGCGTCTGACTCGGAGCGCGGGGTGGGGGAGCGCTCGCGGCGGCGCCGCGGGAGTGAACGCGGCCGGCAGCGTCGGAGTCCGACGCGCCCGCGTAGTCGGCGCCCGCGGAGGTTGGGGTGGAGGAGAGCGCGGCGGCGTTGGGGCGGAGGTTCGGAGGAGGCGTCTTGGAGCGGGATCGGGAGCGCGTCGGGGACGGGGACTGTCGGCGGCGGCGGCGGCGGCCGGCGTCTGCCTCCGCGTCAGAGGCGTCCGAGGCTGAGCCCGAGGCGGCGGCGGCGGCGCGCTTGGGGGCCATGCCGGCGAGTGGGAGGATTTGGCTAGGGTTTTGGGTGGGTTTGAATCTTGTGCGGGATTTGCTCGGGTCGCCGCTATCCTCCTGTTATGGCGGAGGTTGGAGGGGGTGGGGAAGGCGAAGAGTCGTGTCCCACCTTGGGTGCGGCGCGTGCGAACCGGGAACTCTTTTTCATATTTTGACCCCCTTATCTGGGGACGTATCCGCCTCCGGGCCGTCGAGGTTGTGGGCGGAGGTGCGCTCCCGTTCGCGTCCCCGCTCGCGCGAGCGCTCGATGCTGACGCGTGCATCCTCCCCTCGCGGCGGCGTCTGCTGAGGTCGTTGCGCAGGTCGCGGTGCCCCTCGCCTCGCGGGGAGTGGACGGAGAGCGAGCCGCCGGCGGGCGCGCGTCCTTGGCGCGGTTGGCGCGGCGGTTGTTGTCGGTCGGTGGCTCGCTGCGGCTGGCGTGACGGTCCCGCTCGGCGCTTGGCTCCGCGCCGTGTCCAGGAGTTTGCCTACTCCGGTGAGCCACTCCCTTGCTTGCTCTCCCCGCCGATCCCGCCGGCGGGTTGTTGAGCATGGTCTTCACGGCGGTCGGGGTCGTCCCCTCTTCTTCTCGGAAGAGGCGACGCGCGAGTGGCACGCTCGGACGCGAGCGGCGTGACGGCTTGGGCGTGGCGGTCGGCGCCGCGCCGGTCCTCTCGTCGCATGTCCGAGCAACCGAGGCGCCGGGACGATTGTCGTGGGCGGAGCGGCCCGCGCGATGACGGTCGCGGCGACGGCGCTCTGTGGACGCCTCGGGCCGGAGACGCTATCCTCGCCTCGCGGCGTGCCCGAAGATCTCTCGCATGGTTGCAAAGCAAGGTTTCGCAGCGCACGGCGAAATCTACGCGTCTTCCCCTACTCGGCGCGCCAAATGTCGGTGTGTGAGTATACCTCCAAATGGGGGCTCGTCAAGGCTCCCTTAAGATAGGTTCGGGGAAGAGCGGATTTGCTCGCGCGTTAGCGTAGATGATTCAAGCGTGTAAGAACACGGAGGAGTTATCCAGGTTCGGGCCGCACCGGGTGCGTAATACCCTACGTCCCGCTCGTGTGTGTCCGTGTATTCTCCAATATTCTCCCTTTTACATCGGAGTCTCTCCTCCTTTTATAGGGTAAGGAGGAGAACACCGTACAAGTACCCGGGAGGGTACCCGGACGCCCGGTGGGGGTCCGGTCCTTCCCGAGACATTTCGACACGATCCCGACTAAATCCGTTGCGATCTCTTCTCCTTAGTTCGCGCTCCGAATCTCTTCCATCCCATTGGGTGAGAGTCCCCACGGCATCGTAGCCGCGCGGCTTCCCGAGACGCGGCGCACGGGGAAGCCGCGCGCACGTCTTGTCGGGCTGCCGCGTCGCCGCGAGCACTCGAGTGCCGCATTAACTCCGGGTGGTGGGGGCGTCGGAGGAAACTACCGCGAGCTTCATTCTCCCCCGACGCTCCCGCTCCTCCGGCTTCCGCGGGACTCGTGGACTTCGTGGCTTCGTGGGCTGCCCCCTTCGTCTTCGTTCGTGGGCCGAAAGCAGCCCACGCGCGGTTAGGGGCCCCGATCCCCTACACCGACAGTGGTTTTCAATCGTTTTACGTTCTTGATATTTTTCTTGATCGTTTTACGATTTTCTTGACCGGTTTTTCATTTCTGGCTTCTCATTTTCGTTTCTGTTCGATAAAATAAATATGAAAATAAAAATGATTGAGGTGTTTTCCCAATGTTTTCATCTCCGAGATGCTCCCGTGCGACGGGTGAGGATTTGCCACTGTCATCCGGTAACGACAAACTTGGGGTGCCACTTCCCTAGTGGCTAGTGGTGGGCTTCCAAATGCATAACACAGTTTCCCCCAAACAAGGCCTTAAGGAGGTTTTAAATCCTCCATATTGCGTTTAAAGGACCACAGTGTTTTTTTTTCCCATATTTATTCTTCAGGAATCTTTATTTTCGTTCTCCAAAAGATTGTTTAAGAGTTAGAATCGAGATTGTTTGTAGCTGATCATAAGCGTTAGCATCGATACTCGGTAGTGTGTGAACGTGAACGTTCTACTATAGTACAGTACTAGTATACATAATCGTCCTTTTATGTATCCCTGACAAGTGGGAGCAGTGACTAGTTCAGGTGCACAACTGCTTTCGTCTGGCCTAAAGACGCCTCGTGCGCGGTATTAGAAAACAGTATCGATCATTTATCCTGCCCAATGCCCCAATGAGTTAGCACATTATGCTTTCGAGGCTCTCTGGCTAGCTTGACGAGTATGCTAGTGTTTTTAACCGCAAGTGCGAATTGCTAGTGTTTTTAGTCGCAAGCGCTAATTCACCTCCTCCCCGATACGCATATAACGCCAAAGAAATCAACCACTTTGCGATCTGTAAAGTAGCAGAGGATCTTCTCGACGACACGACTGGGACGCCCTGGATTAAAGCTATGAACTCTCTAGAAAAGGTAAAGTTAACTTGGAAATTTCTATCAGAACCATGCATGCTTTTCCAGCTTCAGGATTAAAGCTATGATGAACTCTCTAGAAAAGGTAAAATTAAGTTGCAAAATTCGGTCAGAAACATGCTTTTTTCCAGCGTCAGGCTGCTCTGTATTCCACAGTAGAAGAGCCACCTAGATAAAATTTTTTGCATACATCATACATTCCACAGCTGTATAATCCCCCTTCATAACAACTGAAGCTTTTTCTCGCGTGGGGGATACGATCAGACACAGGGGAGGGGATAATATCTTACGGATCACTACACGAGCAGCAGCAGCAGCAATCTACACCGGGTCCATGACCTCAGTGCAGGCTTCAGTGCACGTGATCGTGCTCCGCCTTGGCGATGTGCACCTTGTTGTCATCGGCGGCGGCATGGCCCATGCGGAAGTGTCCGGCGCGGTACCTGCGGAGCTGCTCCCTGACGAGCTTCTCGTAGATGAAGGAGGCGCCCTTGAACTGCGGGAGCACGAGCCACGCCACGAAGAGCAGCTTCACCGGGTACCAGACGGGGATCCAGGCGAGGACCGGCTCGGCGACCATCTCCAGCAGCGTGACGAAGGAGTAGATGATCCAGTAGGACAGCCACTGCTCGTCGTCCACCTTGGTCGGGCTCTCCATCGCGCACACCGACGCGTACCTGCAGTGTTGAGCAGAGTCAGTTCGGCTGCTGCAGAGCGGAGGACAATCTCTGTCCGTGAAGAACCCGGCGATGTCAGATGTCACTTACAGAGGATAGAGCAGGGTGATGCTTGGCCTGCACAAGATGGAACACACACTTATCAGCTGAATCTGACTTGCACCGGCAAGAAGATGAAAGGACAGAGAAGAAAGGCGAGGTACCCGGCGATGGTGTGGAGGTGGGTGATGAGCGCCCACGACTTGCCCATTTCGCCTCCGGGTGGAAACCAACCAAACCGATCGAGCTCGAGGACGGGGAGAAGCAAAGGTTATTCGACCTGTTGACGGGACGGCGAAAGTTTTCTCAGTAGCTAGGAGAGACCAGGGCCTAGGCGGTGACTTTATAGCGGGTGGCACAGGTGGCGCCGGGCACCGGATGCCTGGCGTGGACGTGGCGTCCAGGGATCGCTTCGACCTCCTTGCACTGCCTCGGGGGAGAGAGGGGAACGTGCACTTTCTTGCGTAAAGAGGTGGTACGGCAGCTTGCCGCTTTACATGCCGTCGGCCTGCGGTTCTTGACTTGAGGTCGTCTCCGGCCAGCAGGCAGGGCAGCACGTGGCGGCGTGAGGACACGTGGTGAGGCAGGACCGGGGGCGTGTCCACGCCGGGGACACGGCAAAGAGCTTCTCGGCTGGTTCCATGGTCCCCATGTTCTGTGAGTCTGTGACTTATCCCGTGTCCGTCGTGCTTCTGAAACGAAGACGGTTTGGGCCATACACCCAGCGTCGTCGTCTCAGGGGAAGGCTCGGAGATCTTGAACAAGTTATCCGGACCTGGTTGTACTCCCTCCGTTTTATTTTATAAGCATTCTAAGAATTTTAATTTTATTTTATAATGTAAGCATTCTTATGAATAAAATAAAAAATGATGGGTTGTGGATGGGTGAAGAAGTAGCGTAAAATGAGGGGTATATATGACTTTTTCTCTCTCGACTATTTCTACCTCGAAATTCTAAAAATACTTACATATAGGAATAGAGGGAGTAGATCATCACTGAACATTATGTGTCCGTTCCTCCAACCATGGTTTATAAAACCGATGGAAATCAGTCTAATTTTTATGATTTTCGGTAAAACTAGTTTGAGTGCATAACCAATTTTGTTTGAATCAAATTTAAAATTGCAAAATATAAAAAACCTACAAATAATAGTTTTCATGTAAATCGCAAAACCCGATCTTAGATCGAGAAAACGATTTTTTTTCAAAATAGGAAGAGTGTTAGTAAACCAATAAAGTCGAACAATAAATCGATAAAAGCGATCGGTACACCGAAGAACCCGATCGATAAACTTTCAAATTCCAAAATCAAATTATGATATTTGAGCGATTTATCAATCGGTTTCTCCGGTTTTCACGAAAATGCTGAAGTCGGCAGGTAACTCTACAAAAGGTTAAGAAAATTTTCTTCTATTATCTAAAAAGAAATATATGCTGATGACGGCTAAAAGAACGTCAGGAATCTCCATGTAACTGCTTATACTAGAATATGATAGATACATAACAAGCTCTCGATGCTTCAGTCTCACCCACTTTGTCAAAGCACCACTGAACCAATTGTGGGCGACAAAGGGAGCTGCAAATGGCAACAGTTTCTACACTATGCAGCATAGCAATGCGTTAGAGAAGCAAGAAAAGATAAGCTCTCGAACAAAAGAGAATAAAGGATGCAGCTCTGCATTACTTCTACTCTGTCCCCAGCCTGCTGCAACCACCGAGCCTCCTGCATCTGCAATCACACCCCAGCTCAATCTCGGAGTCGGAGCTCCTCTCCACCGATCAACGTTGCTGCTGCCGTCTTCCCCATCGAATTCCTCCCCAAATCGCAACCGAAACCCGCTTCTGCCTGCTTTGCTTGCCACTAACACAAAGTGTACGGTACGGGGAGTCCCACCCGAACCGACAGGAGAAGAAACTTCCGATCTCGTCAGAACTCAGGACCCGGATCCGAGGATTCATCGCTCCAAGGACAAGCCGCGCGTGTCTTATTGGCAGCGAGCGAGCAAGATTAATTTACTCCTATTTTTAATTTTCGTGTTTTTCTCCTCGTTTTTCTGAGGTGTGTAAATATAAATTGGACGGGCATGGATGTTGTGACATTCGGCGTGGTGGTGGGCATAGTGGCGCTCCTCTTCGTGCTCGTGCTCGTCGTCACCATCGAAGGCGTCTGCAAGCGCAACGCCGCCTCCTGAAGTCCTGATTCCTAACCCGCGACTCTACCACCAGCCCTAATGCGCCTCCTCGCCGTCCTGCTGCTCCTCCTGGCCGCCTACGCGGCCGGCGGCCACTCCGACTCCTCCTCCTGCCCCTTCCACGACCACGGGCACGAGGAGCCGCTCGACCACCACGGGCACGGGCACGGCCACGGATGCGGCGGCGCGGACGACCACCACCACCATCATCACCACCACGGGGATGGGCATGGGCATGGGCATGACCACGCCGAGATCCGGCACCTGCTCCCGGAGGAGATGGCCGAGGAGGCGGATCTCGAGCTCGAGTCCTTCGGCTACGATCCCCACGACCACGGTCACCACCATCATGGCCACGACCACCACCACCACCACCACGGCCACGGCGGCATGGAATCGGAGACATCGCCCATGGGTTAGGCATTCTCGTCTCGAATTCGCATTCATTTAGCAACGGCGGGAGGTGCGCGATTCGCCTGCGTCTGACACGATTGGGTGATTTGGGAATTCGATCGGGCAGGTGTGTGGTTGAGCGCGATGGGGTGCTCGCTCCTGGTCAGCATGGCGTCGCTCGTCTGCCTGGTCCTCCTCCCTGTCATCTTCTGTGAGTGCCCCCTCGGCTTGGCTCATCGCCTTATAGGATTTCTCGCCCTTTTGCTCACTACCTATATGTTTTGTTTCTGCGTTCCAGTTCAAGGGAAACCGTCAAAGGCCATGGTGGACTCACTTGCAGTGTTTGGGGTAAGTGTGGATTGTGATACTATTAGAAGAGTACGCTAAACTGAGTTATCAAACAACTGTCGTATGCATCTGCTACCTGCAGAATTCTCAGTTTGTTGACTGATTTTTTTTATTGCAAAACCGTTAGAGTGCCTACATAACCTAAATTTCATTTTTTCCTGACACTAAGAGTTCAGCTTGAAATTAATTGCAGAGTAGCCTTATGCAGTAGAAAAACATCAAACAGTCGTATGGTATTTGCTGAATGTCACATAGATTGTTATATTTGCTACGAATTTTACTTATTGTGTGACCAACTATTATTTTTAACATTGGAGTATTGCCTGTTAAAAAAAATTGTCCATAGTGGGTGATAATATGGATTGCCTTAAATTTAATTATTATGCCTTCCTGCTAGGAGCAGCGGAGAACAAAACATTGTACTAGCTCACAAACTCTCTTGCATGTGGAAGAACATGGAATTGGGCTGTCACCCTGAATATGCAAAACCCTGTGCTGTAGCACATTTGTGAAGAGTGTGCTTTCTCCACTAGTAGTCACTTTTCCATACACTAGCAAAGCCTTTTGATCCCAGGAAAGTAAACATATACTAGGATGTATGTAAATAACAGAATGAGTAACACAACACAAAAGTAACGAACACATTTTATGGTGTCTATTTTATTAAGAACAATCTATCATGAGATGTGCCTCAGATTGTTTCTCTTTTTTACCATGTCTGGTCTATTTGTTTTGTGGCGATTGTGTTTGTTTGAAGTTCATACTTAATCGCTCTATCACTGTTGATATTCGCACACACTACAGGTCTATGACGTTGCTGAAAATCAACTATATTGTTTTTTGCAGGCAGGAGCAATGCTTGGAGATTCATTTCTTCACCAACTGCCACACGCTTTTGGTATGCATTTTGATAGATACTGTTTTTTTTTTTTGGTTCCTATTTTCATTCCTTTGCAATTGTATTTCTTAGAGTTGGTTTTTGTTGTAGCAGTGATCCACCACTAGTATCAAATGCCATCAGTTAGCATACTGTTCTGGAAACCTACTTAGTATCGCAATTCCCTTCAATATCTCGAGTGTCCTAGTTGAGAAGTTGGTGCAAAGTTGGCACACAAAACAGGTCTAACCGTGCAATAGCTCCAAAGTTTTTATCCAGGAATGCTAACAAATGATGTGTCTACTCCATTTTCACATATGAACCTAAGTCAAGCTGCTTGTTGTCTTTAGTAATGTATATTTCTGTTCCTTCATCTGCATTAGTAGCTCACACTTTTCTTGCTGCATTATTTTTTCTGTCACTACTCAGGTGGAGGGCACTCTCACTCACATGATCATGATAATCACAGCCATGGTCATGAGCATGCACATGCACACTCTCTAGAAGATCTCTCTGTTGGATTGTCTATACTTTGTGAGTATACCTTACAGATGTATATGTATGTCTATAGTGTTTGCTTTTTATGACCTTCATGTATTTGAGCTTTTCAACATAGCCATATCTTTAGACTATGGTCCTTTTTTTATTGATTGAGTTCTGCTTACTAATTCCTACAACCTGAGTTTGTTGGAATCACTACTCAGCTGTATACATTCAGTTCTGCTCAGGCATCAATCACTACTGTCCAGTAAAACGAGCTTATCCAAACTATTTTATTGCTTAGCAGTCATTGATCTGCTGTTGACATTGTTCTAATCCTTTAAACCTTTACTACTGCAGTCGGCATCGTACTTTTTTTCATTGTTGAGAAGATTGTGAGGTATGTTGAAGACAATTCTCAAAATGGTGTTCATAGCTTGGGTCATGGGCACCATCATCATCATAAGCGGCCTGAAAATATTGATAAGGAAAAATCAAATCATGCAAAAGATGATAATGAGGGTAAAAACACAAACCAATCAGGAGGGGAATCTTTAGTTGATGGTGTGAAAATAAATGATAAAACAGAGTCAAAAGCTACTATACGCAAGGTACACCTATCTCCAGTTAGGAACTTTGGGTACAATATGTTTATCCTTTATTTTCTGGTTGCTGTGTGATTGCTTCGTCTGTGAATTTTATTGTTCTCTATGCCACCCATTTACCTTTTGTGAATTCTGGGTTTCATCTCTAGCCTACCCCAACTTGCTTGGGAAAAAAATGTTTTGTGTTCCTACAACACTCATTTACCTTTTTGCGAATGTTTAGTATCACTTGCTTGCAGGC
This sequence comes from Chloris gayana, assembly GCA_031894775.1. NCBI lineage: Eukaryota > Viridiplantae > Streptophyta > Magnoliopsida > Poales > Poaceae > Chloris > Chloris gayana. The sequence goes on from JAUNZO010000202.1 coordinate 106,011, forward strand.
GTGCTATGACCACACTTGAGATTCATTTCTTAAAATTATGGGGTTATGCAATTAGCACACATGTCGTATTCTAAGTTCTTGTAACGCGTTTTCATTTTGTGCACTAAATGGTGTTCACATTTTGCACCTGTGGTGTCGAGAAATTGAGAATTCAAGGAGGGATTGTCTCGAATCAGATTTTCAACCAATGGAACTATTGCTATAATAAAAATTGATATTGGTACTGTGCTTTGTGATATTGATGCATTAGCGAAAGGGAAGGGTAAAATTATTATCAGTAGTCAGAAGTTTACTGTTACCACATTGGTATTGAACTTGCATGCTTGATTGTTCATGGTTATTTCTTGTCTGATGAAAGTTACAGGGTCCTAACCCACATATGAATCTGTTGTCTGCTGTGATGAACAGAGGAGCTCTTCTTCCAGTTCCAAAGCCACTGATGGAGAGCCTACCAATTCTGAAATTGACCATTCCGCTGACAAAGCATTTTCAAGTGAAGATTCGTCTGTTTCAAACTCAAACTTGGTATTTGGGTACCTCAATCTTTTCTCAGATGGTGTTGTAAGTCTCTCACCTTAAATGTACTTATGTTTTTTGTTGTGCTCATGCACATGTTTGTATGGGTTTTATGTACTTCTTTTGAGTTGGATTTTGATTGAAGTTTAGACAAAACGTTTGAATAATGCAGCACAATTTCACTGATGGGATGGCTCTTGGGAGTGCTTTTCTGCTGCATGGTTCTGTTGGAGGGTGGTCTAGAACTTTATTTCTGCTTGCACATGAACTTCCCCAGGAGGTGACCTTTCATCTCAATGTTCATTTAACTTCCATATTTTACTCTCAGTATTACTTTCATGGTGCACACCAGTTACCTTCTGGCATTGTTTGATTAAAATTATGCTTATATCTGTATCCAGTACACGGTAAGATTATACCCTTAAGATATTCTACTACTGGCTAATCAACTTAACTGCACCATTAATACTGTCAGCAAATTGAAGAAGGTATTTACTATACAGAAATAAATGCACTTCGTTTGTTTACCAGTGCTCAAAATTTTGTTTGATATTTAATGAAATTATAATTCATGAAAGATATGGACATGATAATGGGCTACACTAAAATTGGTGTTTTTACTCATGTAATTGCATTACTTAATACTCTTAACTGAACTGAAGTCGTCTGAGGCCTTATTTTGGTAGGCCAGATCCTTACCACCCCACATGGATGGATTGGGAATCTGAACTATGAGCATAAATCTTTCCCGTATTTTAATATTGCAGGATGTTTCCTACTCACGTTCTTCTAAGTTTCTTTTTGTTTATTTGTGGGATGCTTGGTTCCAAACATCATCAAGTGTTTAATTAGTGATATAATTTTATTGACTCATACAGAACATTCTCTACTTATTTTTAATGATAAAATTTTTGTTTTCTCATTATTAAGGTTGGAGATTTTGGAATCTTAGTGCGTTCAGGATTCACAGTATCCAAGGCCTTATTTTTCAACTTTCTCTCTGCCTTGGTTGCTCTTGCTGGAACTGCACTAGTAAGTTGTTTTTCTTCTGTTCCAAGTCTCAAATAAAATAGAACTGCTCCATGTTGGATGCCTTATTATTCTTTACATGCAGGCATTATCCTTGGGAAAAGACCCTGGACATTCTTCGCTAATTGAGGTTTACTTATTTCTTGTGAAAGAAACCTATTAGTCCCTCCAGTTTCTAATTGATGATATCGGGACAACACTTTTAATTCATTTTAAATTTGACTGAATGACATCAACTAATAACTGGAGGGCGTATTGTCTTACTGTTGATATACCTCATTGTCGGAGCTAATACACCATTGTCATGTTTTATAGGGATTCACTGCCGGTGGCTTTATTTACATTGCTGTTGCGGGAGTTCTCCCACAGATGAACGACCAGAAAACAACGTTCAAAAGCACAGTAGCTCAATTGATATCCCTTACAATGGGTATGGTAGTTGCTCTGGGCATCTCTCTTGTAGAATAATTTAAACATTCATTACTTCTGGTGTAGCTTAGCTTGAACCACAGTTACTACACCCAGCTGACATTATTCTTGAAGAGCACCAGCTTAGATGTTGGGTTCTCTAATTCTCTTGATAGAATACTGGAAACAGAAATTTTGATGTATGTGGAGTTCACTTGCAGCGTTGCATTCATAGAACATGTGTTTTTTTTTAAAAAAAACTTCAAATGTCACTCAACACTGAACCTCACGGCATCATAATTGTATGAAACTATTAACTTGGTCTTGTTTAGGTATTTGGGTGGTTCGTCGTTTTTTAACGTTTCGAAGAGCACTTTCTAGGGAACTACACCCCAAATTGTAGTCGTACATTTTTTCTAAAAAATAAAGAGCAATTTCTCATATTGCTAGGCTCGGGCTTCTGTCAAAATGACTATCATATGTCAAGCTCTGGTTCTGGATCATCTGGTGAAGTTAAAGGCCTTTAGAAAAGCATTCCAGCGGTCTGCCTCTTGCACTGTTATGTAAATGGTACGAGATAGTATGAGGAGCGGGGATACAGATTTTTTACCTTTCAGCTCGATCCTTCCTATGCTAAAATGACACCTTAAAAAGCTCCTGTTAAATGGAACTAAAAGTCATTGGAGTCTTTCCACTCTGGAACGTACCTATAAGTGGATAGAAATCTTCATTATCCTTCAATCAATAACTAATAATGCAGTCTCTGTCATCTAAGACTGATCGATGCGACCCACAACAGGATTAGCAAACGCATATTGAATTGTTGGCTCTTGCGATGGCACATTTGGCTTGTCGCCATGATCGGGGCATGGTTTCACGTGCTTTGCCCATGATCCTGTCCCTGCGCACCGGCATATTCGGTGCTAGCAGGTTGTGGCTTTTCTTTAGCAGCAGTAAAGCATTGTTTTGTCTCGATCCTACGCTATGGGAAAGAAAAAAGAGCTCTCACTCTCACCCAATGTTTCCTTTCCTGTATTTTTCCTACAAAATCAGCATGGTAGTAAAGTTTCCTTCACTTTTCCTTAGCTCAATTCCTCTGTTCCAAAGACATGGATAGGATGTTTTCCGCGCTCCCAGTATTTGAGCAGCAACCTGACATGACAATGAAGAACTGGACCGTTTGGCGGATCTTCGGATGGTGCGAAGGGTAGGCTGCAAGAGTTACTGCTCGGTCCTTTGTTCGACCTGTCCATCTCGCTCCGCAGTGTTATCAACTAAGGCTGACTTCAACAATAAGAGGCAAATTGGAGATGTAAAACTCTATTTGCCTCACCTCTACAGTAGCAAGATATCAGTCTATTTTTTGTTGTCTCCAACAACAAGAGGCAGATCGAAATGCAAAACTTCATGGACAAAGAGATTCTCGTACCGCGCGCTCGCCCTGCCACGTGGCGCCCTAGCAGCCACTCCTCAAATGCATTCGAGGAGAGAGAACATCTACTTTTAGCTTCCCTCTCTTCCCAAAGGCAAAAATGCATCCTCCTATGCCTCATCTGTTGGAGACCAAAAACATGTGAACAGTAGCTATTCAGGAGGCAATTTTGGATTTGCCTCCTGCTGTTGAAGTCAGTCTAACAGATAGATACAGGAGGCAAAAAGCCGTGGTCGCGTGGCAGCGGGACGTGAAGGACTAAACGCTTGCAAATGACTCTTGTTCATATGCTTCGCCGATCACAGATCCCGAAACTCTGGCAGGTCAAACGAACTTGAGATGTGAAGAGAGCTCTTGTGAAACCCTTGTGTTTCGGAATGTTAGCGTCTTCTTTCCAGAACATGATATATGATATTCAGAATTCGATGCCAAATAGATGTTCGGATCATGGACACTAGCATAGATGTTTGGTTTTATATAAGTAGATAAAATTTGATGCCCTGCATACCTGGCTGTAGAGAGGTCGGACGTCCCAGCACGAGCCAAAGTGAATACAAATGACCATCCCTTATCCTTAATAGCTAATCCAGTCTTTTTCATATATGGCCTGATGGATGCGACCCACGACAAGATTAGCAGACACTAGGCTAAAGCCTTGGCTCTTTCGATGGCACGCCTCGCTTGTCGCCTGGTCAGGGCATGGTTTCACGTGCTTTGCGCATGATCCTGTCCCTGTGCACCGGCAGGTTAGACCAGTGTTTTTTTTTTTTTTTGAAAAAAAGGCAGGAGCACTGCCATTCATTAAGATAGAGGTAAAGATTATAACCTAAGAGTACATAAAACTAAACCCAACAACTAGCTGCTAAAACACAGTGACACTAAAACAACAACCAAAGAGGCAACCACAACACATGACCAATAGCACCTCATTTTTCCTCTCGGCTCATTTGAGAAAACGTTGCGTAAAAATAACTGCTCTTCCGTGTTCCATGCTAATTTGCGCAGCAGCTTCACATAACAATGAAGAGCTGGACCATGGCCCTGTTTGGAGACTCTAACTCGGTTAGAGGTTAGAGTTGGTTTCTATCTAACTCTAACCCTCGAACTAACTCTAACTCTTTATGTGTTTGGATGCTAGGGTTAGATTGACAAAAAAGCTATTTTTAACTCCTTTACGACCGGATTTTGTGTGGCCAGCTTTTGTGTGGCCTCCTCACAAATGAGTAAAATAAATCAATTTTCGATTCAAACATTTAAAACACGATAAATTTAATTTATCCATACAATATTTTACGCAAACATACACCATAAAAATATTTTAGTGTTGACCCTACTTTAGTGCGCCGGATCGAGTGTGCATGACCCTATGGTCCCTAGAGAACTAACCCTAATAATCACCCCTTAGAGGGGATAGTCTTTTTGGGTGGGTTAGATGCATCTAACCCAATCTAACCCACTCCGTTTGGAGGATTGAGGATTAGAGTTGTCAAAACTAACCCAATCTAACTCTAACCCATGGATCCAAACAGGACCCATATGACAGATATTCTAATGGTCCGAAGACCGAAGGGTAGGCTGCAGGAGTCACTGCTCAGTCCTTTGTTTTACCTGTCCATCTCGTTCCGTACAGTGTTATCGCCCAAATCATACAGCAGAAAGGCCATGGTCACGTCGGCAGCGGGACCTGAAGGCTCTCCAATAATTGGTCACATGGGTGCTGATCACAGATCCGAAGCCCCGACAGGTTAGACGAACTTGAGAAGTGAACGGGGCTCTTGTGAAATCCTTGTGTTTCGGAATGCACTGCCAGAGTCTGGAAACATAATTGCTATGATTTCACAATAATTCTAGAATTATTGCTATGATTGTGAACGGGGCTCTCCAATAATTGCTAGTATGATTTCACAAGGCCCCCGACAATTCTAGAATGGTAGCAAAATTTCAGAACTGAATGTCAAATACTCTGGGTTTTATTTTCCCTACCATTCTAGATTTCACATTTTTTTCTGAAATTAAGGTAGCTTAATCTTCCTAAAGCATTTATAGAGCTAGGATGTACATGCGTTTGTGGAAGTACTTTATTTACTAAAATAGATTATTATTCTCACTTTACAACAGACCTATTCTCCCTTCCCAAACCTCCCATTAATTCGCCTCTAGAGCTAAAGGGATAGATAAATTGAAATAAAGGGGAGTAATGGTTCTTCAAAACATGGACTGTGTGGAATACATAATTCTTGGATTCCAAACGTTGACATGTACAATTTTTTTAAGTATATAAAAAATTTGAGCTATCCATGGGGCCTCGAAGTTTAGTGTGGTTGGCAGAGTAAACATACAAAATACACATGATTTTGTTTAAAATTTTCTTCTATCAAGATGGTTGTCATAGAATTTCAAAACATATGGTCTTTCCTTTTTCAAAAAAAAATGGGCAAGAGGACTGTCATTCATTAAGGAGAGATAATAAGAGGTAGTACATCCTAATGGCTCATACACTAACCAAAGCATTATAGTCAGGTTCATAAAGGATAAGCTAGTACATGTGATGTGTGCTAGCTTCATGAAAATTCTCGCAGTACAGAATGATTGAAGAAAAAATTATGCTTACATATTTTTAGAGGATGATCATTGATAAGCAAAATGCAAATCAAAGGGGCCTATACCCCATCACCCCATGTGTTTTTAGATTTGACAATGAAACTTTTTAACCTGAATCTGTAGGATGAAACCCCTGAAACTTTGACATTGTAATGTATTGAATGTGTTATTGATGCATAAGAAAAAGAGAGAACTTAATTATACGATCACAAATTATAGAAATAGGTTGTGGGGCTGAAAATTCTTCCAAAACACTTGGTGGCACTTTCCAAAGTACTAGTTCGTATCTTTAACTATAGGGCAGATAAGAGATCTCTCTAGACGAGGCATAAAGTAACATAATATTTTGTCATTCACCTCATAATAGGACACACATCTATATTTACAAGCATTGAAATCTCTTTGTTTCTAATAATTAGAATGTAGATCATATTAATAGATGACAAATTATGAGAAATACACTTGAGCTAAGCCAACTGATCAGATCCCACAACATCTATACATTCCGTGAAGAGAACTTTCTCTAAATTCTAAAGCAACAACAAATCTCCTGGCCCCGCCACGGCACCTACGAACGGGTTCCCGTAGTTACCGCAATGCCCATGCCGGGCCCCGGTATCGTCGTCGTCGTCGAACAGCACCCATTCTTTCGTCACCACCGTCTTGGACGGCACGACGGCATTATCCTCCACGATGACGATCAGCTCCTTCCCGATCCCGTCCTTCTCCACCTCCTTGCCGCCGCCTTCCACGACGTGGCTCATCATGAGCTTCTCCAGGTCCCTGATATCATCATCAGGCACGCGCTCCACAGCCGGGAACTCGGCGGCGTTGAGCACGCCGAGCCCGCGGCACAGCTCGAAGTAGGCCGCCAGCTGCGCGCTCTGCTCCGCGGCCTTCCTGAGCACCCGCATCCCGCGCACGCCCCTCCGCCGCCGCGCCTCCGCCACCGTCTCCCCTGCCGCGGCCGCGGCGTCGTGGGCGCCGACCCCAGCACGCCGACGAGGAACCGCGCGATGCCCGTGCACACCTGGCTGTACACCTCGAAGATCTCGATGACCACGCAGTCCATGGCCTCCAGCACGAGCCCCTGCTCCACGCCGTCCCCATACGGCCGGATCTGCATGAGCAGGCCGAGCAGGTGCTGCTGCCTGGCCACGCGCTCCAGCCGCGCGTCCTCGTCGTCGTCGGCGCCGGCGTCGAGCTCCTCCGCCGCGAAGAGCGAGCGCGCGTCGAGGAAGCTGAAGTAGGCGCGCACGAAGGCGGTGAACGCCCACGACTTGGACGGCGGCGCCGAGCGGTCGCGGAAGTCGGCGAGGTCGAAGGGCACGCGGCCGAGGCGGCCGTCGGAGCGGAGGAGCAGCCCGTGCGCGAGCATCAGGGCCTTGAGCGCCACGGCCCAGCACCGGGTCCGACCCGCGCGCCGGGCCAGGGCCCACATGAGCGGCTGCAGCGCCGGCGACGCGCGGGCCAGGGCGAGCACGCGCGCCGCGGAGGCGTAGTCCACGGACCGCTCGTCGTGGCTCGTCGCGCGGATCACGAGCGCCTCCAGCTCCGGGCGCCGCAGCGCCGCGGCGGGGGACGAGGACGGGCGCAGGGCGGCGACGCGCGTCAGGTACAGGCTCCGCCGGTCCTTCACGGCCGCCGCCGCGCGGCGCCACCACTGGCGCGCGGTGGTCATCCCCGGCTGGTGATGAGCGCCGTCGCCGGCCTCACCGATGAAGGACCACCACCGGGCGTCGCCGCCTCCCACGCGGGCGCCGCCGAGCTCGACGCGCCCCGGGAAGATCAAGTCCACGGCGGTTGCCAGCTCCGCGCACGGCGGACGCGTTCGTGGCCGCTCGAGCTTCTGCAAAACGGAAGGTTGCGGGAACAGAGAAAGTTTGGTATCGAAATTAACCAAATGCAGGGCGGGGAAGAGGAGCGACGCGCCAAGAGAACGTGTCAGGCACTAAGCGAGGAGGGGAGACGAAGGTGGTGACAACAATTGGTAGGCATGGGAGGGAGGAGGGAGGGCAATGCCCAAATGGGACAGTGGTGGCGGTGGACGGTGGCCGGGTCAAGCTTTTCTAATTCTGAAGGCACCCTAAAATCCTGATCGTGTCGCGTCGAGGCGGAGCTCTCTCACTCTTGTAGCCTTGTTCTTGCGTGTACCCTACCTACTACGTGCGCTCGGGACCGGAGCAGTGACCTGTCCTTAGTGCAGTAACTTTGCAAGAATTTCACAGCTTAAATTTTCCGTCAAAGCGAAGAAAAGTTCCAGCATTCCAACCGGATCCTTGACGTTGTTTTGATGAAATATTCTTGGAACGCTGGAATTTTAAAGCATTTTGCTATTTCTCACTACGTACTTCGTATATACCAAAGAGAGTAAGAGAGTACTAATTTTTTTTAACTGGCGGCCAATCAGCAGTATGTCGATCGATGTGAGCACCACTACGGCGAGCTATACATCGCACCGCCACACAAGTCACTACCCACACTGATTTTTTCCCCCATTTAACAAATGCTGCATTGCGTGCTAAGACTCTGATGAACATCTTTATAAATTGGATTAGCGTGTCCAAAGTAGTATTTGACGTTTTGGTGTCACATGGTTGGTCATCTGATACGTACCAGTAGCTCAGAGGAAGCCAATGCTGACAATCATCCACTTCAATTATTTGCTGGGGACGCATTGTTCTAGCTGTATTGTAGACCATAGAGCACATTACTTGGAAGGAACATTTATGCTTATGCAGAGCAATGTGGCAAGACATTATCACAAGAACGAGCAATGTACTTGCCAATCAATTATGATGCTGAAGGTACAAGCTATTGCATCTTGTTGAGTACTTATGTATCTACGAAAATGATGATTAGAGAGGCTGACTGGCTAAACGGAACGTCACAATCACTAAAAAATTCCAACTTGCTCCAAAGACCAATAGACAAGGTGACTTCATATGCAGAATTCTGAAATAAGTGAGTCTGAGTTATACGCATGCTGCAGCAAGATGACAGGCAGGCATATTTGCATGCAATTGACAGGAGATTTTGTTTACAGCCCAAGAAACTTGTAATTGTAGTCGAAAAGTTCACTTTAATCAGTACACGGCAACTTCTGTCCGTAATTTCATTTCATGCTACACAGGTTTTTTAAATCTCAGTCTGATGCAGGCACTAGAAACAATTGTTCTATTTGACATGTTGGATACAAATAAGTGGCCAACCTAGTAACGTTTAGGGGATGCTGTTCCAAGCACAATCCGAAATTTGGGAATGAGCTTTCAGTCTTTAATTTGGGAATGACCTTCGATCTTTTATTTGTTAAGGAGCCAAGGTGCGACATTGTTGGGCTATGCAAAGGCCAGCATCGGACAGTCTTCAAATTATTAGGACTGAGGAATTTGGTAGGAAATGTTATTCTGATTCCTATACTTTGTTAATCTGGCCCAACCACCTGGTCGGTAATAAGTAATGGCAAATCATGCTGTCAATAAAAAATTGTACTCCTATAAAAGAATTCATTGTACAATGCCGACGCGCTTAGGTACACACGGAAAACAGGCTCAAACGAGAAGAATTTTCAAGTCAACAATAAGTACAAGCTCACAATAAACTGGCCATGTTCTTCCATATGTTCCAGTATGGTCTTACAAATTAAAAAGGAGTATTACCTTATCAAGTTGCATGCAGGATTCTTACATTTGACCTTTTTTTGTTGCATAATTGTTTTGTATGGGATATATAAAAGAAATACCGGATTTGGCCCTTATACGATTTTCTTTCAATGGAAAAAGAGTGAAGTACAAATAACAAATTAAAATTCATAGTTCTGTTTGTAACATAACTTCTTTCTGGTTGCTCTAGTCAAACTAGTTTGGGATAATTGCAAAACAAGTCATGTTCTGAACCTAATTCTGAAAATGGTTCACTTTTTTCAAGTTTGCAAAACCGGTCCACTTCTTTGCAAAACCGGTCCACTTTTATTGCAAAACCGGTCCACTTTTTTAAAAAACAGGACCTAGGTGCAGCTTCAGATTTAAAAAAGTGGACTGATTTTGCAAACCTGGAAAAAGTGAACCATTTTCACAATTAAGATGTAAAATATGACTTGTTTTGCAATTGCCCCAACTAGTTTGAGATAATTGCAAAACAAGTCATGTTCTGAAAGACTGATACACTAGCTCGTTTTTTACAAGCACGAGGGTGCTGGTGATATACTTCCAATTCCAATATCAGTGATAAGAGTCTCAACATTCAGAACTGCATCCCATATGCTATTTGTTTGGTTTTTTGTTTTTTCTAGACCCAAACATAGATGGATTTAAGATTTTATGCATTTATTTATTTTTTTAGACCAGTGCAAATATTTCTTGCACGCCTATAAAAATAAGTAAAAGGATAAAGCATGGCAAAAATATCGCTCAAACGAGGCGGAGGCCCATTCGTCCGAGGGCCCCGAGCGGTGCTCGTCGTCTGAACTCTGAACAAAACAGTTACGGGCTGAGCCACATTCATTTTGGTGAATCTGGCGGCACGGCCCGACACGGCCAGGGCACCAAAAAGCCCGACCCATTTAATTTCGGGTCGGCACGGCACGATATTCATTTCGGGCCGTGCCGTGCCGCCCAAATCAAATCCTTAGCGGCCTACAAATACCAAACTCCCGATTGATTCCGGCCCAGGCCTACATCTACCGCAGTCCGGACGCGTGCGTTGGTTACTGAGCCGGTGCGCCGCCGCCGCCGTCTCGCTTATCCTCAGTCGAGTTGCCGCCGGTGCGATATCCAGTCTGCGCCACCGCCTACCTGTGCCATGTACGATGCTGCTGCGCGGGCACGCGCATGTCCTGTTGTCGTTGCTGCTACTGCACGGAAGACCAAGTAGGCATTCTAGATTCAGGCACGCCCCACCCCCCCCTCTCTCTCTCTCTCTCGATCTTGCAGTGTCCTGAATGTAGTTTCGTATTTCTTAACATTACAAATTTTACTAGGTATAGGAATCTTGGTATTGATAGTAATTGATAGCTCTATACGGCATCAGAATTTGGAAATATACGCTATAGTTTGTCCATGGGAATTAAAGTAGCCCATACTAGAGGAAAAAAAAACAAGCAACCCAGAACGTATCTATGGTAGTACCACTGAAAAGTACAGTGACGATTAGAATTTCCGAATCGAGTGAATGCCATACATAGCCTGACAAGCGCAAGTTAGGTCTCTGTTGACCTGCTGGAACGTTTTGTACAGCATTCACCAATTTAATTAAGTCTCTGAAACAAAGTTGCTGAACCAACTTAACAACATACTGAAAAGGATCCAAAGCCTCCTCGAACAATACGTCCTTTGCAGCGGCTGGGGCGTTGACACTGAACAGTGTTACTAGCATGCATCAGCATCAAAAGGGGAGCTGAGACGGTGCATGAATTCGGGTTAACGACAGTCAATCGGCCGATTTGTTATTAGCAGCAGCCTTGTCTTCTTCGGCGGTACTCAAATTTTTCTGAAAATTCACACACGAAACAACAGTCTTGGCATCAGACTATATTCCTTATAGGTATATCTTTAACTTTTAGGATATATATAAAAGATGCATATTCGGAACATTATCATAGAGTGTGTTAATATCTAGGAAGTACGAGACATCAACCCAGGTTCTAGGCCCTCAAAAAAGAAACTAGTGGAATCAAACTTTTCCATGTTCACTAGTTAGAACCTTTTACTTCATCTCTCCTCAGTAATAATTTTTTGTCAATCATCCTAGAACAAAAAAATGTCAAAAGAAAAAAGAACAAAGAAACTTTCTGGTGCAAAATGGTTATAATTTTAATATCATCAATTGGAGTATAATGTTTTATCTCAGAACCCTTTTCGTATTTGTTGAGCATGCTTTTTATTTTCACCATGACCAAAATACTACAGTACTACTTTCATAACAATATACGCAGTCCTATGTTAAACTATATAGTACTAATCATTTTTAGAAATTCAAGGTAAAAAACTTTTGACTTCAAGATATATAAACCTGGAATGACAATTGTTCTAATAAACAACATAAGAGTAGTGTCAAGTTTCAATATATGTTCTCAATAGGACAGGATAAGCAGAGGTGACATTGAGATATTCTACCTGTGGACCCAATATGTAGCCTGTTTTGGCTTATTTGATGGAAGAATTCTGACGTCTTCAAAGCCTTCAGCCGCCCGTTTTGACTTAGAGCTATCCTTCCCTTGCCATAAGCTAATCTTGCGACACCTATAGGAAAGCTGGAGCAAAAACCCCTGATTTGCCAGAATAGAATTATCCAGTAAGTACGGTACATTATCAACAAAAGGTAATATCTTGTGAGTATAGACTATAAGTACTGTACGCCATAGTAGTAATGGTTAGACAATCAGCGTGGCTGCACGAGCTAGGCCTTCAAGTGCAGCGGCCGTTGAATGCGCATCACGTGCAAGCAAACAAAAGAATAATCCGAGGTACGCGTACAAAAGACGCTTTGAACCCGCCTGAAACAAATCTTCCTCCACCGGTGCAGATCGACCGAGGTCGCCGCTAATGGTGGGCAGCCCGCAGTACGTGCTGTACTCGTAGTAGGTGTAAAACCATTTGGCAAGCTGAAGCTGGTTGCAGGATTCATTTCAGATTTGTGCAGGGGACATCAATGGCGCTACAGTGCGAGTACCGCCCGTCTTTCGCAGGCACTGCACACATGCAGGCACAGACACGGGCAGTAACACTTTCTGCCTATCTTTCAGCGCTGTACAGAGCAAGTCAGACAAACGGGTAGAGAGAGAGAGAGTCCTACTGGTCCTGGGAAAAAAGTGAGGCCCCGTTCGTTTGCACCCTTTAAAATTTATATATTGTCACATCAAAGATAATCTTACTATTTAAGTAGATCTTTTATTAATTTAATAACAAAACCTATGTCGCGACCCCTTCTAATTTACGAGACGAATCTAATGATCCTAATTAATCTATATTTAGCTACAGTGATGCTACAGTAAACATCTTCTAATAACACCATAATTACCCTCGTTGGATTCGTCTCAGTAAATTAGATAGGGGTCTGCAATTAGTTTCGATATTAGACTTTATTTAAGATCTCCAAAATGATAAAATTCTCTTTGATTTGACCCTCTAAAATTTATATAGCTGAAAAATAACAGGCCCAGAGTCCTACTGGTCCTGGGAAAAAAGTGAGTGGGGAGAGATGGGCACTGAAAACCATGCGACCACATCTGTTTACTCCTTCCCAATTTAATGTCCAGAAGCGTTTTTCATGCTTTTTTTTAAAAAAAACTCATGCTTGGTGAGAGAGAACGGAGGAGGAAGCAAGAGGGGATCGTGAGTGTGCGTGCTGTTTTGGACTACTTGTGCCATCCGCTGAGCAGAAACAGTGCGGTTGGGGCTCGGAAATTTCTTCTCTCGTGAAAGCGTTTTTGCGTTTCTTGAGCAGTTTCACGGTCCCCTCAGATTCTTCCACTGATCGATTAGGTTGGCGTTATGATCCCCCTAGGACACCAAATAACATAATGATTCCTTAAGAAACTGTTACTGGTAACTGCAATGTTGCAATATCGATACGGAGGTACACCTGCCAACTGCACGGCAACACTGAACCAACAAAAGATAGGTCAGCTCTCAAAAGACGCTCGCTAAGTGCATGCTGCCAAGTGGTAATAACCTTGGTTTCTCGGGTTCAGCGTGAACAACCGAGAACGGGCTGCCTCAATATGCTATAGGTCCTGGTCGAACAAAATGGTGTTGCAAGTGAATCCAATAGCAAGCAAACAACCGAAAGATTCCATGCACGTCGTGATTAGCTAGCTAGTTCTGTCTGACCCCGTGTCTTAGCTTACAGCCATGGCCGGAGTCTATCTTGAGAGCTAGTAGCTACTGATCACATCGTCACCGCATCTAATTACACCATTATCATCACTATGCGGCTCGCACATCACCGTCACAGCCCCATCCATGGCCGAAACAACAGCTAGCCATGCATGGTTGAGGGCAAGCTCCGCTGGTAGAAGGACTAAGAAGAAAAACAACAAAAAGGAAGAAACGATCTCTTGCATGATGGCGATCTTTCTAATCAAATAGTAGTAGATGCTCTAGTTGAGGTCCATCATCCTGCCGTGGGAGTCGTCGTCGGCGTTGATCTGCTGGTGGAGGTCGTCGTCGTTGTCGCCGCCCTCGGTGACGACGGACGACACGTAGCTGGCCACCTCGGAGCTCATCATCGTCATCGGCGCAGCCCTGGCCCGGAACTTGCCGCGGCAGGCGTAGCACGTGACCTGCAGCAGCGTGGCGTCCACCTGGCGCACGGCGTGGTCGCGCAGCGCGTGCGCGCGGCCCAGCTCCGCCTGCGCCTGCTGCCGCATGCGCCGCGCCGCGGCCAGCTCCTGCTCCGCGAGCTCCGCCTGCCGCCGCGCCTGCGCGCGCGCGTCCTCCGCCGCCGCCTTCTCCGCCAACGCCAGCCGCAGCTGCTCCCGCGCCTCCTCCTTCAGCCTCGCCGCCGCGGAAGCGGCCTGGCCGTCCTCGGTTGGCGGGCCGGCGACTCCGATGGACAGCTGCAGCCGCATTGGGCTCTGGCCGGGGCCCACCAGCCCATGCCGCGGAAGGGGAACGGAAGGCGAGTGGGGCGAGGAAGCGGAGTAACCAACGACGCCAGGGAGAGCAGTGACGCCGTCGACGCAGCCGCCACGTGGCGGCATGAGCTGCAGCTCAAGGTTGTGGATGTTACGGCGTTCCGCGGGTGATGAGAGCGCCGGCAGATCGAAGCGGTGGAACGGCGCGGCGGCATTGGCTGCAGAGGACGACGCCATTGCCGGGCCGGGCCAGGCCACCGGGCTGACCACGAGGTCACCGCCGCTGGACGGGCTCGCGCTGGAGGCCGTCCGCGACAGCGCCGCCGCCGGATGCAGCTGCCTGCCTGGTCGCTGCTGCTGCTGCGACGAGGAGGCCGCTGCCGCCGGTGCGCCCAATCCGCCAGCGCCGCTGGCCGGCGACGAGGACGCCTCGGCCCGCGCCGGGCGGCTGGCGTTGCACGTGTCCTGGTGCTCGATAAAGCTCTCCACCCTGTAGACACGACGCATCATAACACCACGTTACAAAAAGCTAATCAGGCTGACAAGCGCGCGTGCGCGGGGGAAGTGTTATGTGCGGCGCGCGGGGTCATGAGAAGAAGAGATGATAGAGGCAAGTGATGTCGAGCGAGAGAAGCCAAGGAGGCGATCAGGGGCTGTGCGATCCTGTCAGGGCGCATCAGTTTTCGGGCCGTTTGGTTGGTTCAAAGGCATTCAATGGCGCCCTGCAAGAGCCAAGGGGAGTAGCTAGCCTGGCAGCAGAAACAAATGCGCAAAAGCAACCGGCGTAGTACGTGTACGCGACTACACGTACACTGATACAGACTGCTGCTGCTGCAGCCCTCGGGAATTGTGCCTGTCCCTTCCTCTCTCTCTCTCTCCTCTTGACGGACGCCATCGCCAAAAGAGAGATGGGCAGGCAGTGTAGCAGCGCAGCAAGTCTAGCTAGATGAGCTCATAAAGGTGGTGGTGGTGACTGAGGCCTCAGAAAGACCACAGCGTGACCCCGCAAAATTGCCCCCGAAAATCATCACGCCTTTACGGATCGTCCCCCCATTTCAGCCAAATCTTGCAAACGAAAAGACTGCCCGTAATCCATCCCTATGTATCCCTGAAAGATTAGTAGTCTGTTGAATTATACTAGTATATGCTACTGCTAGTGCTGCTACTCTATTTGATGGGTTTGGCTTGGCTGGGATAATTGTTAATGAGATCAAATGATTAGTAAGATATCTCCAAAAAAACGAAATGATTAGTACTAAGAGCATATGGATCGTATACCGGGAGAAGACGCGGCCGCAGTCGCAGGTGTGGCCGCGGGTGCCGCAGGTCTTGAGGTGGGCCTTGTAGTCGGAGTGGACGGCGTAGGCCTTGGAGCACCGCGCGCAGGCCCACTGCCGGTGCCCGCTGTGCTTGCGCCGGAAGTGCTTCTTGATGCCGACGAGGTCGCCGAGCGCGTGGGCCGGGTCGTGGTGCAGGCAGCTCGGCTCCGGGCACACGAACACCCGCTTCCGCGCCGCCTCGCCGGCCTCCCGCTTCAGCAGCTTCCACGGGACCTTGTGCCGCCGCCGGTGCATCTGCAGGTTCTGGTCGCGCTGGAACCCCTGCCCGCAGATCTCGCACACGTACCGGTCCGACTCCAGCAGCGTCCGCGGGGACAGTGACACCACCTCCGCATCCGGGTCTGCTCCATCATCGCCATTGTCATGCATCAGGAGAATGCGCAAAAAAAAATCTCTTCTTTGTATTTTTTTCCATCATTATCCACTTATGTTTGTGTAATTGGATGCGCGTGCTTCCCGAGGTAGATAGGCAGGCTCTTACCCGGAGTGCCGGCAGGCCGCCGCTTCTTCTTGGCGCCGGCGGCACTGCCCGTGGCGATCTGCAGCGACCGGAACGGCTCCGGCGGTCCACCGGCCGCCAGCTCCGGATGCGGCATGGCCGTCGTCGGCGCGCAAGAGCTCAGCATGGAGGAATTGGGCCGCGCACGCTATCTACACGGGAACTTTTAAAATCTTCTGTAATGCCAATTTAAGGCAAGGAATCGATCCCCTCTCGATCTCTCCTCTCGGAGCTCTACCTCTTGCTCGCGATCACCGGTCTGATGCGGGGGATGCGAATGGGCCAATGGAATTGAGATATCGCTTTATATAAGCTTTGAGGGAGATCACTGGGAAGAGGTAGCCAGATGAGATGGGAGTAAACAAAATGGGGGAGAGACGACGTGAGTACAGCTAGAAATTTGAGAGAGAGAGAGAGAGAGGAAAAGGTCTTTGGAGCAGTGTTGGTTTTTTTGGCTTTGCTGCTACACAGACAACACCAAAGGGCGAGAGGGGAGGCAGCTTTCTACCAGCTTTAGGTTTCAGCAGCTTTGTTTAGGATTGTATCATGCTAGGGGAGTGTGGGGGGAAGGGAAGGAGACGGAGTTGGTGGGTGTTTTATTGGGTTTAATTCTTCTCTCTGGAGCTTAATTGCCTTTCGATTGCATCACTGTTGCGAGGGTGTGCGGAAAGAATAACGAGCTGGTTCTGAGATTTTGGCTCTGGCCAGCTTCCAAATGAGTGAATAAATAACTGATCATTTCATTCCACAAAAATATAGAATAAACAAGTGATCAGTTGGTCTAGGTGGAGGTTGCGCAAAAAATAACTGTCTGGCCTAAGGGATACATGTAACAGTGAATTGTAGCTTATGTAGGATGAAAAAATAGATAAAATAGCTTACTTTTAACATGTTAAAGGAATTGGCTGCAATGTAGTAATTGCATAGGAAGCATCTCCCAACAAACACCTAAATAAATAAATATGGTACAGTTTAAAAAAACTAATTTCATTTTGAGCCGGATCATTGTGGTAATTTCATATGCTTGAATGAAAGAAAAGTTAATTTGTCAAAATCATTAGGGATATGATTTATAGTTACCTAGAGATCTACACTGTGTAGTTAGTTTTGCATTTGAGGCATATTGCTTGTGAACCATTAATGTAAAGAGGAGCACTCTCCGTAATCAAATGTTGATGAACTGGTTCGAGATTGTGTCGATTTTTGTGGGGAAGTAATGTCGCTTTAACAGACTGAAATCCAGACATGGCCACGGGATCGAAGCCAACAATATGTTATATGTGCTACACTAATTTCAGTATCACCTGTAGTTGTTAGTAATACCAAAAAAAAAGAACAGCAACACTTGTTATTTTTCCTAATGGCCATAGTATCAGCTAAAGGTATATTGTGTACATTTTTTAGATAATGGAACCTAAGTCCCGGTATTGTGTACATTGCTTGTAGGATTAGCCACCTTCAATCATGAAAACTATGAAAACTCAAAGTTGATTCAATTTTCACCTTGTAACGAGAAAATCATATTTGACGCACAGGCCGGACTGCGCTGCTACAGCTATATTACTCCAAAATATTTCATGAGTAAAACTAACATACTGTTTGGCGAACTTGTTCAAAACGTTTGTCCTATTCCCCATGACTCCTGTTTCCTTGAGCTTTTCTAGTTGCGCCTCGCCGTAGGCTGTGTGCAAACGTACTACTAGCTGTGGACGGCACCTACGACATGGCACCACCGGCCTCGCCCTCCTTTTTCTTTTCTTTTCTGTTTTTTTTTTGTTTTGGAAACGCAGCAGCTCGTCACTGCTGCTGATTGAGCAGCTCCCTCAGGTGCGGGGTCGTCTCGCCTGCATGCATGCCTCGTGCATAACGCAGTCAGCAGTACACCGCGGTACACGCTGCATATTTTATAGCAATGCAAGGCGCCTCTCGTTTACCATGGCCATGAACCAGCAGCATGCAGGAGGACAGCAGATGCAGCACTTGCACTGCGTCAATAAACAAATTAAACGGATTGGTCTTCGAACTGGTGCCTCCTCGCTCTCTATGTGTTTTCTATTTTATTCGTTTTTTTTTCTCTTCGTGTGATTGGTCTTCGAATTTATTCCTTAAACATATGCTGTTGTCATGTTTCCCAAAAGGATTCGAGGAGGAAGGGGAATGATTGGTTTGGACGCTTATATATACGCACAATTGATTACTCTCTTTGCTTAGCTTATATGTCGAAGGGATCAAGTAGAGTGATGCTGGAACCTTGTGTCCGTTATCAAGGGATCAATTAGAATATGGTTTGCAGTGCGACGCAGCGCCAATTAACAATTAGTGGTACTTTGCTGCTGACTACGCTCCAAATGGAAGGTTTTACCAGCACGATGGAGCCCCCGAGGCCAGGTGATCGCAAGCCCCTCTTTCTCGTTAAGTATTTAATCGCCAACTTAATATTTGATTGTTTGAGAGGGCCAGCAGATGAATTATGATATTCCGATCAGATACAGCGCCATCCGATCCGGACCCCGGCCGGTGCCCTGTTGTGCTCAATTGACGGTGCATATGATGCCTGCTATATGTTGTTATGATAGGGTAAATTCCTTATTTGCCATTGGAAATTATACCGTTCCCTTATTTGCCATCAAAATTTTCCAATTCCCTTATTTGCCATCGGATTAAAATTTGTATCCCTTATCTGCCACTCTAGTTATTTTAGTTGATAGAAATATTTTCTCCCATCGCTAAAATGTTTATGCTACAATAGTAAATAGGTAATTCTTAGTATGTATTTTATGTCAAAAAAGGTTCGGATCTTTCGAATGAATATTAGTGGTAAATATTTTTTTACTCAAAACATACCTTTAATTTTCATTCAAAAATTTTGAAAAAAATAATTGATATAAAGTACAGTTGAGACGGACCTATTTTGCTACTATAGTATGAACATTATATCAATAGAAACAAAATTTTCTATCATCCAAAGTTACTAGAGTGACAAATAAGGGATTCAAATTTGAACTCAATGGCAAATAAGGGAATTGGTAAATTTTGATGGCAAATAAGGGAATGATATAATTTCCGATGGCAAATAAGGAATTTTGCCGTTATGATATGTCTCGTCATACTACATATACACGAATACAGAACACAGCGCAACAATCAGCCACTGTACGGATACATGTACATGTATTCAGTAGGCTAGTGGCCTGTCTGTGTGCCATAGCAAACGTACAGAACCAGGAAAAGTAAAAAAAATATTAATTACTCAATTTTTTTTGAAGGAGTTAATTACTAAATTGAATCTACCTATCCTTGCTGAAACAACAGGCAGATAACTGACTTCTGAATCTTGACTGACCCTGGTTGCATCAAACAGGAGAGATTTGACTGCCTTTTCCGGAATCCTATCCTTTCGTTTGACCACATCAGTGTTTGTGCATGCATGAGGCAGCACAAGTTAAAGCAGCCAGAACGATGCTATGCTACGACATAAAGGGATACAGAGGGTGGTTAGATTGCTGTCTAGAGGTTTGCACATGGGGACAAATGTTGCGTTGTTAAGCTAAGGAATTATGCGGGGCCTCCCCGTGCTTTGTAACTTGTCAGGACAGGAGCATACAAGCTTCGGGAAAGATCAATACAAAGAAGAAAAAACAAGGATGGGATCAGGCATGATCCTTGGCCGTCCAGCTGCAAAACATCCACTTTGAAGATGATCAAATCATGCAGAGTCCTTCCACCTTCCGTGCTTATGGGCCTCACTGCGGTTAGTTGTATAGTAGTTCAAGAAAGGTAGTGTCATGTAGTTAGGGTAGGGGTAGGGCTCAGCTGCCAGTGAGGGTGCAGTTGTTTTTCTCACTTGTATAAATAATGCGGCACACATGCAGCACATGAAGCAAAATTTACCTAGAGTGTGTTTCTTTTGATTTCTCATACCGATCTTTAACTTCATCAAGCAAGTACTCAGACATGTCTAAAAAAAAAAATCTAAAGCCAGATCAGATAAACCATACTGGTCCATCGAACTAGTAGTAGGCAGCAATTGTGCTAGGTGCATTGCAGTTTGGTAGTGTGGGCAAGCAAAACAAAAACTAATGGAGGGGCCCCCGTGTAAACCGGTTGTTTCATGGATCGAGCAGACATAACACAAGGGAAAGGCACTGTGCTTGTGTTTGGTAATGCTAAAAGGAATGTGAGGGCCCACACCAGAAGAGCTAACGCAATTATTCTCCCCAGCTTCTCTGTTCCACACACACAAATCCGCATAAGGCCCCTTCGCTTCAAACCAAAGGAATCCGTTTCGCCGATCGAACTCACTCACTGGCCGGCTGTGTTAGCTTTAGCATGAAATTAAATCTCCGGATCCGCCTCTCCAAGCTCCATTCATGATTGTATTCTCTGCGTCTAAATTTTTCCGGCAATAAAGCTACACACTTGCAGTTTTTCAGAGTTGTACGTACACACACAGACACTCCCTCTTTACTGAAGGCAGTGCAAAGCATTTACAGCCAAGGTGCTGAGTACTCTTCGAGATCTGCTCACACACATCGTGCGCATGCGTCGATGAAGTTGAGCTCAACAGTAAGATTTATCAGGAGCTGAACAGTGTAGAAGTCCTTGCGCTCTGACGGTATCCGATTCCGACGACGGACGGAGATGTTGCCGACCGACCAGCCGGACATGTAAATCGGCAAACCATGCCGAGCCCTACACCTCTCGATTGGCAGCTTGCGTTGGAGCTGTTGTGTGCACATCAGGCGATCAGCAATTGCGCATGGGCGACGCATGTGGCCTGGAGCCCGGACAAGAGAACAGCAGCTCAGCCCCATGTATCAACAGGACCGTCCGTCCGTGCATGCTAACTGTCTCTTGCGTATTACTGTATATACCTACGCGCGTACGGACAAACTCCTGCACATCGATGACGAGCATTATGTACACATGTACGTACGCATGCATACGCAAATATCGATCGATCGACGGTCGGGGACAAAACGTGTGGAACACTCTACGTTCCTGGTGATTAAACTGTTGAACGATTGGTTCGGTGATAAGGGTTGATAGCATTTGTAGGTCCGACCTCACATGCAACTGCAGCCTCCTTTGCTCCTCACCAACCGGGGGTTTGCAGTGCCATAATAATTCAGCTCCAGCTGATGATCAGATTACACGAATTGCATGCCGCACGATTTTGTCGTGCTGGTTTCTGAATCGAAACAATCCATTTCAAAAGACGTGACAAATGAGAAAACCGTATGTACGCACGTAGTAGCATACAACACCAATTAAGTTCATTCGAAAACAAAATTAAGCAAAGTGTAGCACCAAGTACACAGAACAAAGCGGTGTGCTAAGCTAATTGATCTTGGATCTTGGAAGAAGTCAAATATATGTTGAAGCCGGCCCTACCATATGAGCACATGATGGGCAACTCCATTAGTAATACCTTGAAGAACCTACGAGGAAATGGAACGCTTGGCTTTAGCTTCTTGTTGTTACTGCATGCCGGCCAGGCTGCAGCTGTGGCCCCCTCTGATCCCCTCACCTAAAAAGCGAGAACACGCACAAAAAGCGGCCATGGCTAGAAGCCAGAGCTTACGTACTCCCTCACTCATCACCAACATACACATCTGCCTCTCTTTTGTTTCATATGTAGCTAGAACGCAAGACGGTCATGGAGCGAGATCATTGTTGTACTTATGTAAGCTCCGCGCCGTGTCCTCTTGCGATTTGTTTTGTTTAGTTGCACAGTGATGGGCCGGGGTGTGCTGGGATCATGATGACCGGCGCGAGAGGGAGGGGGGATCTGGAAACACATGCAGGCCTCTACCGGGAAAAGGGCGCGCCGCGGGCAACCATCATTGGCATATCCATATGTATCCTTCCATATGCATCGCCAGCTCCTGCTGCGGCAGGGACGAAGCTTGGCCACCAGGCTCGCGAGGATCTTACCGCGCGCTAATCATTCGGGCCTCGGAATTCAGACAAGTGTGTGCACCCTGCTGTGCTAACTCCCATGAGATTCTCGCTTTAGCCATGGCGGATCCGTGGCGGTGTTCCCCATAAAGATTGAAGCTTTCTGGTTCTGGCTTTGGTTCACCTCGTGTGGACCCCGTCAACGAGAGACGTTGACGCGTCCAGGACACTTGCTGAAACCAACGGTTACCTGCAGAAACATTCAGATAGATGACATTTGTGTTGGTTATCAATGACTCAACTCGTAATCACTCGGAGTTTACCTTATTGGTTAATTTTAATAGATACTACTGTATTTGTTTAAATAGATGGCTGGGAGAGTTGGGACTGACCTCGAGGTGAGGATTGAGCTGGAAAGCTCTGGACAAATGGAGCCATCTTTTGCAGCCGGCAGCTCCTCTGGCAGGACCAGCTGCAAGCAAGCTAACCCCAAGTGCCCACGAGTCCGCATCATTCTCTTAGCTTGATGCCCACCACTCGATTGCCTTTAGAAGGCGCCCTACTAGTTCTTCTCCGAGCTTGTCTTCACTTATTCCCACGAGATTCTCGCTTTGGCCTAGGCAGATCTCCTTTGATCTTCCCCGTAAAGATTGAGGCTGTTTCAGTTTTTTCAGATGCAGGCAGTTTATACCCATCAGACATGCTCCTTTGCATGGTGAACTTTGGCCATGTCGGTTTCATTCTGATCCTGCTCTCATCTCATCTGCAACAAGGCCACACACGGTACGCGTGGGTGACAGTTCAGTATGTGAGCATATGTTACCCTAGGTACGTAGCCCGGCATTTCCTGTCGAGCATGCAAGCACACACGCATGTGCTTCTGGTAACAACGAAGCTACTGTACTACTTAGAGTAGTAAGCACGTAGCCTTCAATTCCGAGGTAGTCGTAGTCGTAGCACAATAGCCACCACGTCAGCGTTCAGCAGGGACCTCCGTATCTCCTGTCTTGTTTTGTAGGAGTAGTACCAAGATTCATATAACTGGAAAACCGCTCCTGGTTTGGAGTCGGAAAAACCGCCGGTTAACCAATTTACTACAGTACATAGCTACGGTTTTCTAGATTAATCGATGGAACCGGCCGACTGGCTGAGTCTGATTCCCGATTAACCAGGGTACTAAGTAACCAACTAGTTTTGGCCGGTTCTGATTCCCGGTTAACCAGGGTAACCAGCTAGTTTTGGTCGGTTATGTGAACCATGGTAGTACTATAAGACGAAGTTCTGCAAACCAAGCAAAGCAGCCACTCTACAGAAATTAAACTGTACCTTTTTTAACTATGCATACTCTCCTGCTTGCATTGTTACTTCTATTGGTTTGCAAGCCATGATACGCTTGAGCTGAGGCTGCATGTGGGGCCGTCCATGTTTATTTTGGGTACGTTCAGCATTACATTTGAATGTTTATCTTATTAAAAAAATCTATGAAAATATATAAACAAATAAGTTATGTTTAAAAGTATGTCTCACGATAAAGTAAATCATAAATAAATAATGATTTTTTATAATTTTTTAAATAAAACTAGTGATCAAATGTGATATCCAAAAGCCAATAAATGCTTATATTTTAGAATGGATGGATAGTACTAGCTTCCGTAAGTCACATTGTAAGTAGTGTTGATCGATCCGTGTCTTTTTTCTGCATCACAACATAATGCAAGGCCGATTGAATCGGATGGAGGACAGGCCTACCATGACGTGAATGAGAGGGTAGATCAATGGAGGACCAGCCAGCCAGAGGAGCGAGCTAGTATAGCTGACCACTCCATGGAAAGCGAGACCGACAAGAATGATCTCCACCAGCGGCAGAGCTTTCTTTTCATGTGCCTGGGCTAAGTCAAGGACCACAAGACTACATAAAGTTTCAGTTGAGAGCTAAGCTAGATCCCTCCACCCGTTTCATCCATTTGACAACTCACAAGTTAAAATAACGGCTAAAAGAATATGCAGAACTGAAATTTCTTATGTGGTGGGTTATAGAACTTAGAAACACTGCATGCATAGGTTCATAGAAGTTGTTCTCGCTTGCGTTTAAATTCTACTCGTTCATGACATTCCGTTCACGTTTATTTAGCAAGAGACAGCGCGCATGTGAAATTGAAGGCCTGGTGATGTATGGCCAAGAGAAATATTTTGTCCTAGACGATTTAATACTGGTGTCGTCAGATGTACGGTTGCAAAATCGAACGGAGAGGAAATGATTGCAGATTGTTGCAGCGAGATGATTAGGCCCTGTCTCATTCCAAGAAAGAGATGGGGTTAGGGTTTCCATGTGTCGACATGTGAAGGAAAAGCCTAGCTAGGAGTAGGAGTAATTGGTACACCAGTACCGTGGTGTATTTGTAGGAAGACAGCAAACACTGAGTATATCATCCGTGTCAACAGCCAGTAACCACGCCTACACACAATTCATTGAAAGCACTATTATTATTGGTTATTAATGATAAACGTAGGAATGTGGAAGAGTAACAAAGCATGGTTGAACCGTTGAGGACGAAGGGTACTAGTACTTGGCAATTTGTTTTACATTACTAGTACCAGTTAGGACTGGTTAATGCAGCATTCTTGCAAAAGGAAAAAAAAGGGCAGTGCCCAATAACAAATTAAATATGCCTTTGAGTGATGTCCATTTGTAAATTTGCCTAGTAAAAGGTATCACAACAATAGAAAAATTAAATTAAATTTTCTTATTTATTTGTAAATCATCCACCATTTCTACTAAAAAAACCATTCACCTGAAATATTCTAGAAAAATAAAATTGAATATCCCAATACATGCTTATAAATAAATTCATAATTAAATTACAAGATTAGTTATCCCAAGATGACCCAAGCCCAAATTACCCCTAAATTCTATCTTCTTATATGATTTAACCATCCAAAAGAAGAGATTCCATGCTATGTTTGTCAAAGAAGAAAGGAAATATAGAAACTTACGGAGTGCTAGAGGTAAAAATATAACAATGTCAACTTGTATCTTTGTTGAAAGGGTGGGGTCAACGAACATGTGTGCTTAAATAGCAGTGTATCAAATAATTACAAATGATATTATGTTTTATTTTGTACGTTTGCCTCTTGTATTTCATACAGTTAGGAAAAAAACTTTTATCTTCTTTCTGTGCCATATTGTTATTTTACATCATTTGCTTTCAGGTATTTAAGTATATTAAATGTTAAAAATAACCGACATATATTCTATTAGAGTGAGTTTTGTGGGCATAGGGGCATGTGCCCACCCTAGTTTAATTATTAATTATGTTTCAATACAACTATCGAATCTCTGATTATACTATTAAATAAGTTAAATTAGTTGTAAATATTCCTTGTTAATGTGACAAATCGTAATTTGGAGTATAGAAATGTCAAAATCATTTGTGTCAAATCTCATATTTTTGCACTTCAAATTACGATTTGACATATTAATAAGGCACATCTACAACTAATTTGATATGTTTAATAGTATAATCAGATACTCGATATTTATATTAAATCATAATTAATAATAAAACTAGGATGGGTCATGTGCCCCTATGCTCATTGAAGTATTTCCCATATTCTATAGTGCAAACGATACTTAAATATGACAATAGAACTATGGAAATGTCCAATATGGTTCTAATGCATTTTTTTTTCTTCTTACTGGTGTGCCGAGAAATTTGAAAAATAAAGAAATCAACCGAATAAAGAAGGAGGCTAATTATTGGATTTAAGCAGGTTATAGCTCAATTAGCAACTTATTTCCAGCTCCACTTGATTCGATGTAAACTTTACATGCACTTTTTATGTTTTGGTCGGTTGTATGAAGTACACACCCATGTGCGTTTTCTAAAAAATGAAATAATTCTAGAACATATTTTAGAAGAAAAAAATTGATCTACAAAAATCCATCGACTTAGCAAGAGTAGCTTAGCTATCCAAGTGAATCCGGCAAATCAGCCAACACTCATCAGGTTTGCTGGTCCATATGTGTTTGTTAGGATCGTCGCATCACATTGTCAGGAGGCTTGTCTTGCGAGGCCAAGGTACCGACCATGTGAACGATAGAGGCTCAAGTTTGAGTTGAGCGGGCGTGCATCATGACGGAGGAGGAGGAGGGCGACGCGAGAGGAGGAGGAGGGAGTGGAGGAAGGAAGGCAGTAATAACATTGAAGAGAGAGGTGGATGGAGGAGGACTACAAATACCAATGGTGGCCTTTTACATAAGAAGAATAATTCTTTTGACAAAAAATGACAGAGACAAACACTAATTGTTTTCGCAATAGCGTAAAAAGGGGAATTGTCTATTCACTTATAGAATTTTCAGCTCTTATTATCTTCGTATGGTACAAACGAACCTAGCTTCGATTTGAAGTTTTGCAAGTGGGTATCGTAGTATATAAGAACGTGAATTCTCTTCAACACTGCACGTACGTGTATTAGCTTTCACTAGTAGTAATGGTTAGGCATTAGTTACTGTGCTAGATAGGATCCTGTTCTGTCAGCGGGCCATTTGGAAAGGCTGTAACGAGGCACATAGAGTACGGACTTTTACACAGCTCGGGCAGACAAGAGCCCGGTGTCTCGTAACGCCGCTTGCCAGCTCCCAAAATTGTGCCTGCAGGACGCATGATCGCAGCAGCAAGCGGCGGCAGCGGCACACGACGCAATTCTCTCGTGACCGTGGGAAGGCCGCCTGCTGACCCCTGACAGGCTGCGCCCGTATCACCGCGCCTCGCGCCGCAGACCGCCGAATACCGCCGGGCCCCGGCCCCAAGTACACAAACCAGCAGCGCGTTTCACTACTACCACGCCGGTTCGAGGCCAGACACAGGCCCGGCCCGGTGGCCTGGTAGGGGCCCGCCCGCCCGCCCACGCGCGTCTCGCCAGCGGCGCGGCCCGCGCGGCACGCCGGCGGGTCCAATTTCCAACGCGATCGGTGTCGCGCGGGGCACGGGACCGCCCCCGGGCGGGGACAGGACCCGACCGGGGCAGCAGAAGAGAGGCCAACAGGGCGCTGCCGCACGCGACGCGGCCGTCTCGGCGGGCGGCATACATACTGCAGCGGAGTGACGCCTCCGCCCTGTGCGCCGCTGACCCGATCGTCTCCGCCACTGTTCCGCTGCGCGGAGACCGAAGCGCGCGTGCCGCCGCGGCGTGTGTACAAGGACGGGCGTGACCACGCGAGGGCAAGGACCAGAGCGCACCAGCCTTGGCCCTTGGCCTGGCCTGAGTTACACCCGCCCGGCCGGGGTGTACGGGACAGGAGCACACGCTGCCACAGCGCGAGCGCATGGACGCATCGGCGAAGGACGTTTTGTTTGGATACGAGAGCTTGGATCCAAGTGCTGTGTGTGCCTGCCTGCATCGGAGTTCGTCGGAGTGGTTCCACGCGCTTGGCCGCTTGTGAACTGCTGTGTTGCCGTCAAGCTCGCGCAAGACGCGCACAGCACCCGCGCAGTGTCGCGTCCACCGCGTCGTCGCCGTCGCGCCGGTTGAACCGTCGCCCGTCACCGGCTCCATCTTGGACCAGGTTTGTCCCATGTGCATGGCCACCCTGGGACAAAGGCTACCCGCTTTTTCCCTAAGGCACCTCTGAGGCCCCCACCGGTCAGCCTGACACCCAACCTTTGCGTCCTGTACTGCCATGGCTTTGCGTTTGCGTGTGTGCTGTGTGCATTGGACCTGGCTACTGCCCACCTCACTCGCTCGCGTCCCTACTATCCCTACTAGGGCGCTGGTCCGGGAACGACGACGACGGGTGCTCTATGCCTCCGCTCATCAATCTACCAGGCTCAGACACAATCAGCGCCAGGCCGGTAACAAATGTGCATTTCATCAGTGAATCTACCACGCGATATTGACGCAAAAGTTCAGTCCAGTCATTCCAAGTGGCCTCTGCTATATATATGCACACGGACATAATCAAGGAGCTCATTTTGGTCGCTTACGCTCAACATATACGCGTCTCATGACGCTGCGCAGAAGACAGCCACGCACGGAGAGAGATGGATATTGGTCCCTGCAGGCCAGGGCGTGCCTTACCCTGCTTCCATTTGGTGTGTCGTACCATGCATGGTCCATGGAAGCTTTCTGATGGAAAGAATCAATGCAAAGGATGTAGTTACATGGTAAAGAGTATAGACAAAGCATTGTGCACGAATCTCTGATTTAATTCAGAACGAAACAGATAATGAGACAATATGAGGTACTATACCCTCCTCCTAGCTAGTACCTACTTAATGAATACAGTATATGTGTGCTTCTGAATTCAGTCAAGCATGCATGCCTGCTGTTCCAGCTTACCCTAGTGCGAGCTGTGTACAATCTAACATCCACTTTGTACATCCTAAAAAAGACTCAAGATCTAGAACGATGCGACGCGCACACACGTCGATCTCCTACAAATTGATGCTTTGAAGAATAGGACCTACTACTTAAACCTGCTCCAATTCCATGCACCTCCTGTGGCTAGGTACTAGGTTTAGCTCAAGCGAGAACTTTCCATCTGCTATCATCATTACCACTAAGAACAACTGCCCAACAAGAGGAGAAATGGTCCAAGATGCTTTTGCAGTTCTCCAGTACGTTTCATAAAATCAATTTCCTTTTTTGTTTTTGGCGGTAACACATAACATCGATGTTCCTGCTTCTTCAAAAGCAATACCAAAACTCAGAGTCAAGAATATTCATTCGTTTATACTTTGTAGGCAGACGACGTTTGAATAAACTATCCAATGACAAATGGACACGCCGTATGTTTACCTGGTACGGGGGCTTATATTTATTTTACTCCTAGTTAATCAATGTTACTCCGTTCTTAAGTTGTTGTCTCTGTTGACTTTTTTTCATTACATTTCATCATTTGTCTTAATTTTTTTTAAAAAATATCATATATATATATTTGGAATGTGTTCTATCACTCAATAAATCTGAAATATACCCTATATCTTTTTATATTTGAATAATTTTTTTGATAAATCAAATAATCAAACGTTACGAAAAAGATCAATGGTGACAATAATTTAGAAACGAAGGAGGTAAAACTGTAGCATTTCAAGATTACACCCTGACCCCCATGCCACGTGGCTTGATCATATCACATCTATTTCGTTCAACACGTGAGAGACAAAAACTAAAGTCTTGTGTGCTACTGACGATCGAGTATATATCGAAAAGAGAACAACCCTGATATCGTCGGTTTCTTGGCATGAAAGACAGACCAAATCTAGTGAAGGAGGTTAGTTGGATCCTACCAGTTAGGTTGGCCAATCCCTTCGTCCAGCTGCTAGATTAGCTGCACAGGTGCATGTGATCGGGACCTTGCGTTAGAGGGGTTCAGCACTGATTAGAAGCCAGCAAGATGAGACATGCCATGTGATTGACGATGGCGCACCTCATCGCCATGCCCATAGTATATCTGTGTGTGTTGACAGGTTGACGACGGCTTGGCCAAAGGGACAAAAAGGAGTTCCGGAAGGAGACGGCCGGCCTTTGCGTCGTTCTCCAGTTTAATGCCGTGTCAGGCACTTGCACATTGGGTAACAGTTTGGCACTGCACGCAGGCGCGCAATACTGTAACTTTGGCTGGCTGCCCACCTGCCCTGTTCTTGTACTGCACCAGTGTTCGTATATATAGCTTTCAATTGTAGTATCCACGGACTTGCTTGCTCCTTTGCTTATCATAGATATACTAATGTGGTTTTAGATAATTCTGTTCCAAAACCTTCATATGCAGATATTATACACAGAGCTTTTGTGTGTTTGCAAAAATTACAGATTAGAGACCAACGACATTTTTTTTAAAGTGACAACGACATTTATTAGAATCTTCGTGAATAAAGATGTACTAGTATAAACCTAGCAATAATATTTTATCTCAACAATCATGAATTCTAGATCGGTTTTGCATGGTTTTCTTCATCTCACTGCTGCCGTCAAGATATGTCAAAATCTCCAGCATATATCCTTGCCATGGAAGTTGCCAACAAGTCATGCATTTGCGTCACCATCACCTTCATCGGATTCACATGGAGAAACGAAAGAGAATCTACTATCTTGCAGTCACCTAAAATCTCGACAAGGGGAGTTGGGTCCCTTGCTTCATTAGCATCGTTTTATTTGGTTTCATCCATCATACGTTATCATCGAAGCAGCTTATACACGCTGAATATATTCGACAAGTTAAGGCTTGATTTTCTTTGAGGTAGACTGGGCGTTTTTATATTCCGTTATTTCAAAACGCTGGTCTCTTAGTTCAGAAAAAAAACGCTGGTCTCGTAGCCTTTGAAATTCGAACAAGAGGGAAGAAATTCATTTTATTTGCGAGCTTCCAGCTTTTCGAAGCACAGCCTACTATTCCTGGGCCTCCGATTTCCTTGGATGGGCTGATATGTTGGTCCTCCTGACTGCTGATTTTGTTAAATGGGCTGAAATTTGGTCCTGGGCTAAGCCTGCGTGTGTTGTGGTGGTTGATTTGTACTACATCCTACATCATGTTCCTGTGCACAAAGCCTGACGAGTTGTTGTTGGGTGGTCCCTAATTCCTCTTTTGCACAGACTTTTTTGGCCCAGCCTACACACACTTTATGGGCCGCTAGCCCTGAACCACTTCAGGAAGCAGAAGCACATCCGCATAATAAAACGGACAAGGAGAACCGAGCGTAGGTCGGTTGGCTAGTGCTGGCGGTGGCCAGCGAGCCCGCCCGCGTTGGAGCGCCGCTGGACGCGGTGCGTCTCACGTGGGGTATTTTATCCGTCTCTCCAGGCTTCGGTCCGGATAGAATAGAATGACGCACACGCGTGCGTATTTAGTGAGACTGCGCGTTTCTCGCACTGAAGGATCTCGGATCCTTCCAATCACTAGATTAGACGTGTGCTTCGAACGCGCGCGTGAGGTGTGAGTGTGGTGTGAGTGGTGTCGTGTGCGTCGCACATCGAAGGATCTCGGATCCTTCCAATCACTAGATTAGGCGTGTGCTTGAACGCGCACGCGTGTGCGTGCGTGAGGTGTGAGTGTGGTGTGAGTGGTGTCGTGTGCGTTCGAAATTGTATCCTTCTAAAGACAAGGAAAAGGAGAGAACAACAACAAAAAAAAAAAGTTTCCTACCAGCGCCCAGAGAAAATGTATGAACCGATTTACTGCCAAATCCTCCCGGCAGTGGAAATCATGAGAAGGTTGACAAGCCAAATTCATTGACTTGCTCGGTTTACTTGATCGCATACAGAGAGATTTTCTGGCGCCTGTCGGCGAGTCGACCTTACCTTGGTTCAAAATGGCGTGCCATGATGACAAAGGCTGAACACATGCCACGCTTGGATTTCGCGGAAGGGAACTTAGGATTGCATTGACCAGTGCAAAAGCGGCTAAAGTTTGCGTACTGCAGACTAGACAGTAGCAGCAGGCTCGCGTAGCCTATCGTTTCGGACGCTTCTTTTTACGTAGCATAATCCAAGGATTTGTGCCGGCGTACATCAAGGCATCTGTGGGTCCATTTCTCCATTTAAATACCAGTTCGGAGTTTACCTACCGATGAAAAGACTGGTTTTCCCTGCCGCTATAGACGCACTAATAATGCGCAAAGGTCATGAATTGGCACTCCAAGCAGAGCTGTGTGCTTTAGCTTTGTAGTGCATGCATTCCATGGCACCTATGGAGACTTGGAGTTATTCAGAATATTTGAAATCACCATGATATGACGAACTCTGGGACAGCAATGCATTCCATTACACGATCCAACATGGCCGTTTTTGGTGCTGCATGTAACGTCGCTTGTGCAGAATTGACATGAAATTTTGCTTTATTGCACTAGTAATGATATGGAAAAACTTATTATGTCCTATTTTGGCCTGAAATTTATGCGTTCATTTTTAATAGGCTCTTCGCTCTTGTGCCAATAAATGTTGACCGTTGAGCTCGTTTATAGCACCAACATAACTTTTCTACAAAAACTATTTAAATTAAATAACTTGTATTTTGTCAATAATATTAATTTTATAAAAAATTGCAAAACTGGTACGAAATTATGAATTTACATAAATACTACCTCCTCCTCACATTAGATGACGTCCTAACTCGTAGCACATTATTATGGTGGAGTACAACACAAAATTCCTCTAAATTTAGTTCCTGTGCTCCGAGCTGTAGCCACAATCTCAAGCCGGCAACTTCTACTCCAATGAGGGGACGCAAGGTAAGGATGAGAGTGAGATAGAATCGTAGAAAATCCTAGAGCTGCTATTTCAATATTTTTCGCAGAGGGAAGTCATATGTAATTCGGTATTGCTCCGGGCTAGGACATCATGTATATTTTGATGCAGAGAAAGTAGATGCTAGTCGGTATCACTTGGATATCTATCAATTTTTCAACGATCGATAGGCCTATGTGTTGGCAGATCATCAATGCAAGGTGCAGAGCGCTCATCCGGGGTTGAAATGGCGTGTTATCTTTCCTACAGACGGTTTGGCACAAAACACATGTTGCTTAGAGTAGGACCGACATGTCAAAATGTGTTGGCAGACCATCCAGTTTTCTATTCTAGATCGGCAATATGAAAAAATAAAAATACAATTTTATGTCACCTGAATGAATCCACTGGCCATGTCATGGCTGCAAATATTCATAACTATATGTATTACATTTTAACTACCCCATCCATTCCAAATTATATGACATTCTACAATCATCCACCTTTCTTACATTATGAGACTAGTGTCAATCCATAGTTTTATCTCACACTTACCAAGGATGTCACATTATATTTAGAGAGATATAGTTTGGTGGATGAAATAATCTCTCTCAATACATAGTTTCATTACCAAGTTGTAGCATTATATTAACATTTAGTTTTTGCATTGATATTGATCAAAATATTTTATGAAACTTTACTTTCTCAATGGAAGTTTCATTAGAGTTTCATAACTATGAAATAATGCCAAATGAGTTTCATCCCATAAAACTCATTTGTTCTATTTCATATTAATTACGCTATCATCTCAACTTTTCTGATGATGACATTTATTTAATATAAATAAAACCTCCACTAAGAGTGGCCCAAGACACCATCGCGCCCGAATGCACATTTTTCTCTTTCCAATACATCTTTATCTCTATCTCGCTTCTTATTTTCTCTATGCATCACCTTTTCAATCTTTTAATTCCTATGCTTATAGCTAAAATGTCGTATAATTTGATACGGAGGGAGTAGCAAAAGAAAAAAAGAAAGAAACAAGATACACCATATTACCATAAGTGTTGTGTTCTTCAAAATGGCATCTTCAAAATTGAAAAATATTTTAACCAATGTTCTAGATTTTAAGCCAGAAACGATAAAGAAGAAAGGGAAATAATAATAATAATAATATAAAGAGTTATGGCAAGACAATTAGACAAAGTCGCTTTCGTTGCCACGGTGCTCCCTTTTCGCTTTGCAAAATTTCTAAGCCGTCTTTTCCTCGGACCCTGACTAGCCGTGCTCGACATGTCGCACTGCAGGCTGCAGCGCGCGCACACCAGCTTTCGCCTTTAGGCCTGCCTCCCAAAAGCCCCGCTATTTAAGCACGCATGGCACGCCTCTCTAGCGCTTGCATCTACTCAGCTTCAGTCTTTACACTCTCAAGTCGCTCTTCCCCACAAGTCCACTACACTGTGTAACTCCAGTGTGTACCTCCCATGGAGATGGCACAAGAAAGAGAGCTTCACCAGAGTCAGGCATGGTGGCCTCTAGACACCACGGCATGCAGCTTGGGCACAGCCACCAGCAGCAGCAGCTCCGGCTTCTTTGGATGGGATCCACAGTTCTTCTACTTTGATCAAGGAGCAGGTGGAGATGGTTGTGCCGGTGATTCTGGTGACCTTGAGCTCCTTGTCCCAAACTGTAGGCATCGCTCTGCGGCTGTCTTTCATTTCTGTGCGGTCTCACGTAGCTTGTGTGTTCATAGCGGCAATGTTGGTTTTCATGTACTAGCAGACATGGAGTCCCTGGTGTTGGAGGTGTCAACGGCGGTCACCAGCTTGCCCATGGTGCAGCTGGATGCGACGGCGATGCACAGGGAGCTGGATGAACTACTCCAAGTGAGTGCAGGCTTCAGCTGTGTTGTGATTCAGAGGCCGTCGTGTTGCGGTCGAATTATAGTATTGTTCGGTTTAATTTTCTCATTCAACTCTTGATATATATATATCACAATTTCAGAATTTATCGGACTCGGGGAGACCTGGATGAATTCCTTCGGTGCTGTGAAGGAGGAGTGTGACATCTCTTTCCAAGGTAAGAATTTCCAAGCCACGGGAGTAGTAGTACAGTTGTTACTGGTGTTGCTCTGAACTTCTGAAGTGGTTTTGCTTCGTTTGCACCCTTCCTCTTTTTTACTCCAACCAAGGACATCGGTACCATAATTTTCCACTTATTACATGAAAGCAGTACGGTTCCAAACAACTAGGACAACCATGATGATGATTAAATAACCGTGGTGCTTGTGATATTTATGCCTGGACCCATTGGAGATTAGCAGCACACATTGCTGTCCTTATAACCCATCATTCGTGCATCATGCACCTGACTTAATTAACTGTCACAGTAAAATAGGATATTTTACAGTTACCGAGATTCTAATTTCCTTCGTCACTCTGCCTGCTGAACGTTGGCAGCAAGTTTTGGGCCCTTTTGCCTTGGTTGAAAAATTCTGTTTCCGCAGATAACAACCATCATTTCGATCTTGGCTCCATTTCGGCAACGGCGTCCACATCACCGGAGAAGGCTCTGACGCCGACACAAGCAGAGCTTCCCAGTTCCTCGTCGTCCCAAGGCAGCGGGGACCCGCGTGCCAGCAGCACTGCTAGTGGGGCCCAGCGCAAAACTGTTGGCGCCAACTGCTCGTCCAAGCGCTCGCCACCGGATGGTGAAACCTATCATACGCCCGCGCTAAACCGCGGTAAATTAGCGTGCCTCACTGTCCGTGCAAAACTTCTTAATTCGGTCTCGTCTCTGCGTGCAGAGAAAGAGCCATCCAAAGGTGGAGAAAGCTGCAAGAGGAGCAGGACGGCGTCGTCGTCCTCCTCCACCGTGTTGCGCCCGTTCGCGGTGGTGAAGCCGTGCGGGGCGGACGGCGAGGTGACGCTCGCCGACATCAACGAGTGGATCCTCACGCCGCCTGCCCGTCCGGTCCGGCACCCCGTGGGGCAGTACGCGTGCGCCCCGCGGGCGTCGTCCTCTGCCAACCGGCCGGCGCCGTCGGGCAAGACGGTGGCCGGGTTCACCAGGCTCCGAACCGCGGGAAGAGGCACCGTAACCGTCGTGAGGACAAGAGGATGAACGAAGTGTACAAGTACGCGTACGTGTGCATAGTGCTACTGTGATGTAAATTTTGTACTAGGTGGTAGCTTGGTAAACGAAACTGGTTCCTTGATGTTGTAGTAGAATTTTGTGGCTGACTGCTGCGGAGGAGTATGTATGTGCAGCCTTGCAGGGGCATGTGGATTTATCTTAAAAGCTAATCAAGGTTTGATGATGCGCCCCCAAATTACAGTATAAATGTTATGCATAAGATGGAGGCAATGAATAAAGATTGTGATATCTATATGCAATTAATTGATTACCTATGAAGTTGCTTCATCATTTTCTTCAGATGTGACCAAAGATGGTCTTCTTCTGTCAACTTTTTCTGAATCTATGTAATAATAACACATAGAAGACTATCTTGTATCTTTAGAACTTTCTATCTGTGAGATCCATATACTGCTACATATGACTGCTTGTCGGTGTATCTGGGATCGGGGCCCCCACACCGCCTACTACCTAAGCGCAAGCCGCAGAAGATCTGCGAGATGCCAAAGCCAAAAGCTAGAAGACAAAATCCTTGCATGCATGTAAGGGAATCTTCTCTCTCTCACCCTGGTGGCTTACGGGAGAAGGGAAAGGAGGGAGGCCCAAGGCAACTCCCAACCTCCAACCGCCCGCATTTATTTTCCTTGTACCGCCCAATGTGGGGATTCCCTCTTAGCATATAAAAGAGGAGGCCCGGGGTAAGCAAGAGGCCGGCCAACTCTCTTACGAGAGGAAGCCGGGCTCTTCT
The DNA here is from genome assembly GCA_031894775.1 of Chloris gayana. Classification (NCBI taxonomy): domain Eukaryota; kingdom Viridiplantae; phylum Streptophyta; class Magnoliopsida; order Poales; family Poaceae; genus Chloris; species Chloris gayana. The sequence goes on from JAUNZO010000202.1 coordinate 142,416, forward strand.
TCTTCCTCTAGATAGAGCCCCCATTGGAGCCTCTCCTAAGCTCCACCCTCAAAAGGGGGACACCCGAATACACACACCAGCGGGACGTAGGGTATTACGCACCCGGTGCGGCCCGAACCTGGATAACTCTCCGTGTTCTTACTCACTTGAATCATCTACGCTAACGCGCGAGCAAATCCGTTCTTCCCGAGCCTATCCTAAGGGAGCCTTAGCGAGGCCCCCATTTGGAGGTGTACTCACACACCGACATTTGGCGCGCCGAGGAAGGGGCAAGAGGCTTTGTTTTCCCCTTTCTTCGTTGTAGATCTTGCTTTTCTTCGATTTGGAAAACTCTGTTTTTCCCCTTCTGTCCGTATTGCTTTGCCTTTGATTAAGCTAACCTCACTCTGTTTGTTCTTGCTATGAACGTTGGATGGAATCTTTGACTCCGCGAGACACGCCCTGCCCACTCCTTTGTGCAGCAAGGGAGCCGAGCAGCGGTGGAGCTGGCTCCTTCCCCGCGCGTCTCGCTCGAGCTTGTGCGGCGATCGCGACTCGGCGACGCTCGGGAGCTCCTATCACCCGCGGTAGCGGCGATGGCGCTCGGAAGCGCGTCCACGACGACACCGGGCACGCCGTGTCGACGGTTGCGGCTACCGGGGCGAGCGGCGAGGTCCCCGGATAGCATGCGGAAGACCCGAGCGCGTCTCCGACTACCCGGACGACGTCTCCGACTACTCGGGCGACGTCTCCGACTACCCGGCGACGTCTCCGACTACTCCGACGAGCGCGTCTCCGACTACCGGACGACGTCTCCGACTACCGGACGACGTCTCCGGCGACTACTCCGGCGAGCACGTCTCCGACTACTCGGGCGACGTCTCCGGCGACTACTCCGGCGAGCGCGTCCCCGACTACCGGATGGCGTCTCCGACTCCCGGGCGACGTCTCCGACTACTCCGGCGAGCGCGTCTCCGACTACCGGGCGACGTCTCCGGCGACTACTCCGGCGAGCGCGTCTCCGACTACCGGGCGACGTCTCCGGCGACTACTCCGGCGAGCACGTCTCCGACTACCGGACGACGTCTCCGACGACCCGGGCGACAGCGGCGGCTACTCGGGCGTGGCTCCGACTACCGGATACAACGGAGACGGTTTGGCCTCACCTCCGGCCACCTCACCGACCGATCATAAATGTCGAAAAAACTATGGTACGGTTGGAAGGGTTCTTAAAGTGGGGATGACCCTGCGCACGCCCTGGTCGTCTCGTGCACCGAGACGAGGCCACCGCGTCGAGCCTGTCAAAGGGCGAGACCCGGGGACCAGAAATCTTGCGCCCTGCGCAATGAGATTATGGTACCCGGTCTAACCCGACGGGCCGACTATCGGTTCGGTCTAGTCAAGGCGCACGTGGCACCGGTGTGGTTCGGGGACACTCCGGTTCGAAACTCTTGTGATTGTGCCTAAGTATCTCCCACATAGATGATCGGGCAAAGAAGACATGACGACTACGGCGGGGACAAGTTGACCTCATCGCCAACCACCTCGGCGTCCGGCAATGAGCTCGGGGGCTCTGTCGGTGTGCTTGGGATCGGGGGCCCCCACACCGCCTACTACCTAAGCGCAAGCCGCGGAAGATCCGCGAGATGCCAAAGCCAAAAGCTAGAAGACAAAATCCTTGCATGCATGCAAGGGAATCTTCTCTCTCACCCTGGTGGCTTACGGGAGAAGGGAAAGGGAGGGAGGCCCAAGGCAACTCCCAACCTCCAACCGCCCGTATTTATTTTCCTTGTACCGCCCAATGTGGGGATTCCCTCTTAGCATATAAAAGAGGAGGCCCCGGGGTAAGCAAGGAGGCCGGCCAACTCTCTTACGAGAGGAGGCCATGCTCTTCTTCTTCCTCTAGATAGAGCGCCCATTGGAGCCTCTCCTAAGCTCCATCCGAGGGGGACTTCTCTTTAGCTTACAGAGCACACAAGCTCTTCTTCTTCTTCGAGATAGGAACTCCATGGGAGCCTCTCTTAAGCTCCAACCATGTACTTGTTCTTACAAATAATACTCACAAAGGCGAGGATGTAGGGCTATTAGCCTCCGGGTGGCCCGAACCCAGGTAAAAATTCCGCGTGCTTTATTCGTTATTCATTCGCTACTTAGTCGGTATTTATTCGGAGATTGCAACGTGTTTATCCCTTGACCGAACCTCAAGGGGCGGTTTGGCTAACCCCCATATGTTATCTCGCCTTGTGCTTCGTGTCACAAATTAATGTTTTGATAAATAAATTGTATTCATTTTAATTCTTCTATGAAATGATTAATGCATATCGTGATCCTGCATGGTATCTTGGTCTGAATGAGGGCTAAGTTTTATGTTTTATTTTTTCTAACTTAAGGAGGCATGGAAACATAATGCGTCGGCACAACTCCCGATCTCCCACCTCCACCTCCACCTGGGTTTAGCTTCCATCGTTTGGGTCAAAAATAGCTTTAAAAAAATCCTGAAAGATTGTTAACTCATTAGTTTTTTATTGTAATTCAATATATTATCAATTGATAAAGTTCTTTCTTTCGAAGTCTGCAAAAATAATCAAAGAATCTTAGTTTCGGGTGCTTGAACCAGAAACACAAGTTGGGCCGACAAAGTTACTACTATTGTGAGCTGGCTAAGCCCATATTGAGTATCGGCCCATAGAGGCCTAGTGGCGATGTAGCGCAAATATCCATCGGAGTACATGTTGGGAGCAATCCCTCTAAAACTTGGAGAGCGATTTGTGATGGAATCGAGATACTAAACCAAGGACTCATAAGATGGATTGGGGATGGCAGAAGTACACATATATGGAGTTGTAATTGGATTCCTAGATCTGGGATGTATAGACCAATGTTTCCAAAAGAACCTAATCCTCCAACTCTTGTATGTGAACTAATTGATCATACATCTATGTCATGGAAAACTGATATAGTAAGACGTATTTTCTTGCAGATAGATAGTGAGGCAATCCTACAAATTCCATTAAGCATGAGGAAATATGAAGATTGTTGGGCGTGGTTTCATGAGAAAAATGGATTGTTTTCACGTGCGTTCAGCGTATCGAATGCTGATTGAAACAAAGAAAAGCAGAGAGGACTATTTTGAAGGTCGTGCAAGCTGTTCGATTTTACAACAAGAAGGAAAGAATGGAAAAAACTTTGGAGTATGAAATTGCCATAAAAAATCAAAGTATTCTGCTGGCGCCTTGCTCTAAACTCTATACCAACGGCTAGTGTATTGAAAAGTCGAAATATGGCAACTACAACAGAGGGTAAAATTTGTGGTGCACCCGAGGATACATGGGAGCATGCATTGCTGCATCGTACAATGGCCGGATGTGTCCGGGCACAAATTGATGAAGATCTCACGGAGTCGACTGCCACTATACACTTGTCCGATCCGATGCACTTGGATTTTCTTTATGTGTAGCAAAATTTCACAGAGTTGATCGTGTAAGGATTCTTGTGACATGTTGGGCAATCCGGCATGCGAGGAGAAAAGCAATTCACGAAGGAGTTTTTCGAGTCCTCTATCGAGAATAGCAATAGTCAATTACTTGATAGAGGAATTAGAGATCATTAAGGGATTGGAGCTGAAAGGGGAGAACCAATATCAGCAGAAGTAAATAACTCGACAATGGAAGGCACCTAATCGAGGCCGGTTTAAAATAAATACGAGATGCTGCAATTGCCCGAAGGATGTCCGATGGTGCAGTTGCGGCCATTTGCAGAGATGATCAAGGTGAGTTCATGGCTGCAAGTGTTATGGTTATTCTAAATATTGTTGAACCTGAAACTTTGGAAGCTATGACATGCTTGGAGGCACTAGCTCTTGCTGAAGACTGGCATTCGTAGAATAATAGTGGCCTCAGATTGTCTAAGTGTCATCAAGAATATTAAAGATATGCCTAGATGTTCTTACATGATGATTCTTAAAGACATCCAAGAGAGGTCACAATTCTTTGAATGTGTACAATTCGTACACGAAGGTAGAGAATATAATAGGGAGGCTCATGCTTTAGCTAAATATGCTTGTACTCTTTCAGCTGGCCGCCATGTATGGCTCGGCGTCGCTCCAACTTTTCTGGATGTAAATATGCTGGTTAAGAAATAAAGTCTCTACCTTCTTTAAAAAAAAAATGAGAATCCCAAAAAAAAAAATAAAAATCCATCAGATGAGAATGATATTTCGTCCCCTCAAATAGAAAAAAAAATCAGATGAGATTTCGCTTCCACCCCCGCCGCCGCCGCCACTTCCGACTCCGACCCCGAGCCTAGCGCCGGCGGGTGGACCGTGTCCCCCTCCTCCGCCTCCACTCCGGTCCACGCCGGCAGACGATTCCTCTCTTCGTCAAGCGCGGAAGACTAGCTTGTGGGTGATGGAGGTCGCACTACCAGAGGCGCCTACGGCGGGCAGTGACCTGGAAATCCTCGCCCGACTGCCGATCGAGATCCTCACGGAGATCCTCGCCCGGCTGCCGGCTAAGTCGGTGGGACGCTTCCGCTGCGTGTCCCGCGCGTGGTACGCGATGCTCTCGTCGGCCCACTTCTTCGACCTCCACGCGCGCCGCGCCAATCGCCACCCCAGGCTACTTCTCACCCCGGTCGGGTCCTCCTACGACGGCGACGTCTACTCCTGGCGCCCTGGTGGTCCCGTGGAGAAGCTCATGCCAGACTGCTTCGGGGACGGGACGGCCGTTCCTCTCACCAAGCCCTGCCGCGGCCTTGTCCTGATCCGTTCCACCGCCGGCGGCTACTTCGTGTGCAACCCTTCGGCGAGTACGGTCGTGCCTCTCCCAGACAGCAAGGTGTCGTTGAAGATGATTTGGCGACCGATAAATCCACTACCATACTTCTCGGACGTATCTTATGGCCTTGGTTATTGCGAATTGAGGAAGGAGTATAAAGTAGTGCGCTTCTTCTGCTACACTGAAGGAGAAAATAATTTGGTTACCTCTGCTGCCTGCGATGTGTTCGTCCTTGACACACTTGCATACTGGAGGCCTGCTGCCGTGCAGGCTCCCTTGTGTTGGGTGGACGAGAAGAAGCCGGCCGTCTTCTTGAACGGGTATCTACACTTCCTATGCAGGGACGGTGGCATCACCACTTTCAATATCAGTGATGAGGCCTTTGGTTCGCTGCCGCCACCACTAGGTTTCGAGGATGACACTGCTGTGCTGACAGAGCTGGATGGGTACTTATGTGTCTGCTATGATAGCGATGATGCGTACCATGTCTATGTGCTGAGAGATTACAAGGAAGCTCGGTGGGAGAGGCTATGCAGCATGGATCCATCGGCTTGGCCAGACTCTGAGAGCATGCTGCTGGACTCACTCTGGATTGCTCCATTGGGAAGATATCACTCATATGATAGGGAAAAGATCATGTTTGGGACAGGTGATTGCATGGTGTTCGCAGTTGATGCAGATGGTAGTGCCCTGGAGATTTTACTCACACCAGATGATACCATCATTGGCAGTGTTGACGATGATAATATACCGGCACTAGGGGTTTTTGAGGAGAGCCTTACGCCTGTGGGGCGTACACTTGAAGAGATGATTCTCTCATCACCAACAGCTAAAGCTTGGTCAGATATCCTCAAGTGGCTACCTACACACTCTGTTTTGGAGTTGAGCTTGGTCTGCAGGGAGTGGCGTGCGATGATAATGAGCGATCATTTCATCCAGTCACATGTTATCCATGCGAATTTGAATAAGAGCCCTCGTATAATGTTCATTATGGACCCCCGCTTTGGCTCGTATATGGATATGGAACAGTGCATTGCTGAAGGTGGACCGAACTTGATTTCCAATCTTGTATGTTCCCAGCCTTGCCACGGCCTTAATGCAGGAAGCTGCGGTTTCTGGGATTTCATATGCAATCCTGCTATAGGTTATTGTGAGTATATTGAATTTGATGATCATGATGACACCTTTGCTGGTCGCAGTGGATTAGGATACAACTTGGAGCTTAACAGACACGTGTTGGTGCATATTACCTACAAAGAGAAGAACATGGAAACAAGATACTATCAACTGCAATGCAGAATGCGGTATGTGAATGACCGGGAATGGGATTCAATAGACCCTCCTCCTAGACCAATAGCTGACATGCCACCCACTTTTGTCGATGGCAAAATCTACTGGATGGTAGAAACTGCTCTTGGACCTATTTCTTCAACATGTGAAATTGTTGCATTCAATGTCAAGATGCAACAATTTGAAGTCTTGCGAGGTCCACCATGTAGCCATGAAAGTGGGCATATGACCATCCTTCGGCTTCAAGATGTACTTTGCGTTGCTTGTTCAGATCGGAGTGCGAATACACTTGACATGTGGATGATGAAAGATTCTGGTATCTGGTTAATGGAGTATCATATAGAGCTTGAACAGTTCTCCAAATTACTTGTCAGAGAACACTATCCCATTAGCTATTGATCCAAAGGATGGACGGATTTTACTCAATACGGGCTTTTCACTGGGCTACTATGACCCTAAGAAGACAGCACTTGAGACGATCTACACTGAGCGCAGGGTGGAGCATATTTACAAGTTCTGTCCCATTATCTGTGAAGAAAGTTTAGTCTGCCCACTTAGCCCATTCTAATTTACGGTAGGTGGACATCTATTCTGCTAGTGTTTAGGCTGCTCTTTAGTGATTATACATTTATTTTATGAACCAGCAAAGTTTTGTGACCACTATTTCTACTAGTAAAATTTGTTTAGCATTTGGATAGGTTTATGGTTATTAGAGACATGGAGCCTTGGCTGTAGTTTTCTAGGTGCCTCTGCTGGCGATTAGAGCATTTCCAGGGGAATCCGATAACATGGCCTCCCGAAACTTCATTTTTGAGCAACCAAAAAAAAACATTCGGGTCATATTTTTTCCCTCCAACAGTTCCCTGTAAAACGGATTTAAAAACTCTTTTTATTAGTCCATGTCACTGTTTGAGGCCACAATAATGTTGCTTTCCCTTGTGAGGAAGATTGGGCCCCCAACTCTTCCACTGTTTTTGCTACAAATGAGGGAAATTTTGGGAGAACTAGAATATTGGGGGAGGTTTGCGATACTGCTGGTGGCATGTTTTTGACCAGAACCCATATTAGTTCAGGGTAAGCTTTTAGGTGTCTCTTGGAGATGCTCTTACATGTTATTTTTCAAAGTGTTATTGTAACTTGGCTGTCTTAGTGAGTGTCATTTATTCTATTTATTCAGCAGAATTGTCAGTAAGTTTTCTGATTTCTGATTGTTTTCACGAGGAAATGGCTTATGTTACTAAAAAATTGTTAGCTATGTAGGTGTCGTTGTAGGCGTCTCTTCTGAGCATTTGCATGTTTTTTGAACTGATTAAATGTAAAAGCCCTCAATCTTACTTCAGTTTGACTCACAAAATGTCCTTTTATAAGCAGATGGAACAGTGATATACAAATTCACCTTTGGTATGGCCCTTGCAAGTTCCTCAAGTTCTCAAAATGTTATTTAGCTAGCAGTATCTCAAATTCTAGTTTCCCTGTATTTCCCTCAAATGTATGGTGAAGGGAGCACAAAGACATGGTTGGTTAGTGTCGCCAATTTGTTTCCTCTACCTCCTTATCCTTTCATTTTCAAAATTTGTCTTTGGCATGAGTTTGTAATGTCAGAATTTTAGGGGTTTCACTAACTTGTTGAGCGCTTGGTGATAGTAAGATTGTTTCCCTCATTCGTTTTTTTATAAATTCAGTGTCGTTGAAATAAGTTCTTGATTTCTACTACAAATAAGCTCATTTGTTTAGTTCTAAAGTTATATTACCTGCACTAACGTAACAGTCCTTTTAATAATCTGGAGAGGATTTGTCTATTCGTTTTCAGTTAGACCGTCGGGAGGTCGTTCACTGGCTCTCTCGGCCACCTGAATTTCGGAAACTTAAATCAGTGTTCACTGATTCCCATGCAATAGCGTGTGCCATGATGGTTTGGAACGAAGGGCACTTCAAACTGATGAACTAGTAACCGCAGGTAATAATATGATCAAGCAACGGGAGCGCAAAAAATTCTTCCCCATCTATTTTTGGCAGGATAATTGTCTTTGTTCCCTGCTGTAGGTAAATTAGCATCACAGCGGAAATTAGGTGAGACCTTAATCCGAAGCAAGTTCACCCAGTAGAAACTGAGCGGTGTCCTGAATGCTTGGCTGACCTCAACTAACGCACTGTACCATCACTGAAACAGCTTGAGAACGAGTAGTTCATTGCGAAATAGTCCCTAATGCATGACCGGTGACAACTAGTACTCATGCCTGATCAGTAGTTTGGCATTCTGTGTCATCACAATCGACAACACTAATTAGTCCCTAATCCATCCTTCAAAACTTCAAGCTGCCAGCGAGTTCAGAATTTACGCAGGTAACGAAGGCAGATCTGCCTATAAATCGTCATTGTGGTTACGACACAGTTCTCATACAGCGCTATATTTAATTTTAGAATATATCCTTTTTTCCCCCATTTGCACGATCAATACTTGTAGGAACAAATATGAGCAGTTTCAGAAAACAGTTTTGTTACACGATTTACAAAAATAGAGTTAAACGGTACATGTAAAGAATGTTCTGGTAAAACATACAATATCAGTGACCACTAAAGCCACTTTGAGATGATTGGTGCACAAACACCAAGACCATCTGCCGCTATGATTTTGCTGGGCCTATGATGGGATGTACTATCGGTTGTCTTCAGAGAAACCATAATTAATGTATGCCATGCTACCTCAATGATTTCTTGCATGAAAATGACCTACCCTTAATTTACATGTCAGAGCCACAAATATCATTCCAGGTGGCTGATGTACAGTGCTAATCTGTGGTTTGTCGAAGGTTTGAGAATTCTTTCCTCACTTTAGCCTTCTAGTGCAGAAAGCTCAACCTCCTTGGTGCAAGGACGGTACGCTGCAAACGTGCTGTCACTTGCAAACGAGCCTGGATTAAAGCAAGTAATTCCAGTATATTTGAAAGCTTTCTGCTCGCTCTTGTCACCCAATACTATCTGAATAAATTTTGAGAAGACAAATCAAAACACCATTCAAACTTATGTAAGTAGTTATTGTTATTTGGCCAAAGTGTAATTATGTTGCATGTTCAAGGCTTCACAAATAAGATAACGCACTGAAACTACTGCAATTTCTTTTTAAGAATAGCAGGTTTACATATTCTAAATGACATACCGTGTGTGGAGTTGGATACAGCCGAAGGCAATGATCGTAATTCCATATGATAGGTTGAATGGTAAGAGGTAAAGGACAAAGATGACCCTGATGGGTGATAGTTGCTACAAGCTGAAACAAAAAAATATAAGTTAATGTCTTAGGATTATGCTTTCTGTAATAACAAGTGGAAGTTAAATTTAACTTACGTGCTCAAAAGGGTCACTAGTTTCTTCTGTTGTTGGTGGAATCAGACATGACCGTCGCATCCTGTAAAGGAGATCTTGCCGGAAAAACACAATTTCTTGTGTATAAAACTTCACCCTGAAAAACCATAGCTCTTCGTTATTGGAGATAGTACAGAAAATTTTTAGAAATGTGGATGCTAAAAGGTTGCTTCCACCATGACAGTGTCCTGGAGTAGTGAAAACAGTTGGGAAAAGATGTTCTATTTACTAGTACTCTATTAGTGAGTATGTGGAACTTTTTCCTGGATTTCGATGAAACATCAGTGGTCAGTGGATGACAATTCAGTAAACAAAACAAAGAATACACCAAGTACTGAAGTACTATGCATGCATTATGTTGCCTACTAAAAATCACGGTGTTTAAGTACTTTGAGTACACATTGACACCATGCATCATGAGAACTGTGCAAAGGGATGATAGGATAGTTAAGAGCATAGGCACAAAAATCATCTTAATATCTACAGTAAATTCCTAAAATTCAATTGCACCACACAAACAGCATCGCTTAAATGATAAAGTGACTGCAGATGCTTTGCTATGTTTGCATCGACAATAATTTATGATTGGATGATAAGAGATAACAATTAAAGATCTAGCATGACTTCATCCACTTAAAAAAAACACTCTTGCTATTCTCCTTGGCTGGATACACCAACTTCTATCTTTGAAGATATTATATCTTTACCCTCAGATGTCTGTTTTCATTTTCTCGACTTGTCATTTGGTGTTTAATTTGCAAATTTTCATTTCTGTGTAATCCCAGAACCGTTGCAATTTCAGGCATTAGTTTCTAACCTGCAGGGGTTGCTGACGAATATTGCATTCGGGATATGTTTCTGCAGTTCTTCAGTCAGATATTTAGGAAGTGCACACCTTGGGAGAGCTTTAGAAGGACCTGCAGATTTGTAATCAAGAACAACATATCAAGTGCTGAACAAACAAAGAAACATCTCATTCCAGCTACTTGTTGAGGTAGATGGAAATATATACAGTGAACAAGCTCATTTCTAATCCCATCTCTATCCAATAGACATTCCTCAATCTAACATAGCAAAGTAAAGCTATAGCATAGGATGTAGAAAGAAAGGACCAAAGTTACTCCATGATCAGGCATTCAGGCCACAAAATTGAATACAGGAGTGTAACATACATATGCATATGAGCAGTTTTCAGTTAAAAGTGTTATCATTGAGTTTTGCAGTACCTGCATCATCAGGACCTGGAATGAATAGAAAACGACTGTGTTCCTTTAATCGTGATCGAGCTGCTATCATTTCGCCAAGCTTTCCAAACTGTGATCTGCATGAACTTGCATAATTTAGGCCTTCTCTTTGCAAGAAATAGCAATAAATAAGATAAACACTTCATCATCTCTAGAACATAAATTCAGACCTGAGTTCCTCAAATGAATTGAATGCTAGATTGCACGGCCGAGAACAGAAATTGCCCATCAAGACAAAAAGGGAAGGCACTACTTCCACACTATCGTAACCATCAAGAACAACAGCTAACTTCTCCATGGTCTTCTCTACGAGATAAACACATATGAACATTCTGAATAGGACCCAATAACACCAGTTAAGCAAAATCAAGAACTAATGTGAAGTAGAAATACCTCAGGACTGTCCAGCCAAACATCAGAAAGTATGACAAACATGTCATTAACAGCCTTCTCTTCCAGTGTTGACAATCTTTGCTGTTTGATAGCATTGGGCAAAAAAATATCATCATATACTAACTATTCAAAATTTGGAATATATTTTTTCATAAAAAATAATGCAGTTATTAAACTTACTGTTTCTTCCGTTGGTAGTACACCACCCCCAAAGAAATCAAGCCCCATAAGCAATGAAAGTGATGCTTTCCTGTCCTCCAGAGGTGGAAATCCACATGTGTTGACCTGTGCATAATTTGAATAGAATCATGATTTGGATATACAGCAAAGAGCTGGCCATTTGTTTAGGGGACGAAGAGTAACAGACCTGAAAAATGCCATTTGAAAGTAGTTCTCCTTCAGCCACGATTACAGTATTTTCAACAAAAAATCCTGACGTGATTTTGTGTTCTATGTTAAGGAAACATGTACTTTCTCATTACGATCATGGAATCAACATGGACCAAGGCAGATACTGCTTTAAAATTGATGCATATGTGGTAAACTTCTATGCTAACCCATGTAAAAACAGAGAAAATTTTGAAACATATCCTTCTTAATATTTAGTTGAAACAATCCTTTTTTGTGTCTTGATGCTGAAACATTCTTAATTGTCATAGCAGAAACAGGAGGAAAACAGTAAGCAACCACAACTGTTCAACATAAAAGCTAGTTGTCAGGATATTGCATTCAATAAGTCAATTGGCACTGCTCCAGTAAGATCCTCCAAGTAGAATTGGCGCTCCTCCAGCTGTGATATGACTCCCATAATCCATCTCCGTCCAGTGCACCCAATCAGTGATTGTATAGAAGTTATCTACATGAAAATAAAAACAACAGTAAATAACATCATATTACAAAGAATGGAGAAAAAATGATGAGAAAAAAATCTATAAGGACATGCTGATTTTTGGGAGTAAGTAGCTGTTATCAGTAGAGGAGATCACATAACTCAGTCCATGGTAGAGAAAGTACAAAAGAGAAACGAGAAATACCTCACAGCTACCATCTTCAGTTGTAACCATGTCAAAAGCTGGCTTAGAGAAATATTTATCGCGAGAAAGGCTCTGAAGCAGCACTTGGTATCTGTCCCTATAAAGGGAAGCTTTATCTCCGGCTTCCCCATGGATAGCTAATCTGCCAGTATGCCTATCATACATAGAAAAAGGAATCATAGCATCAACATACCTCAGAATCGCTACCTCCCACTTCCTCAGTAAAATATGGTCAAAATTCAGAAAACAAGCTCTTTTAGCAAGTCATACATTATGTGTGATAGTACTTTTTATCGAGAAAATGAGTTTATTTCCTAAAAATCAGTTAGATCAACTTATCCTAGTCAGTGAAATGATAAATTAGTAAACACCAATCTCCTGAAGACAACAAAAGATAATGCATCAAACATATTTTTCTACACTTGGATAGGTAGAGTTTCTTTGTAAACAAACGAGGGTCAAGTGAAAATTCTTCTACAACCATCATGAAAGTTAGCAACCCCACAAAGGTAGAATAGCAAATTTTACAGGTATTTCAGATACTAAAATAGTGCGTTCCATTCTCTAAAAAAAATCTATAAAATGATTATACTTAAATAATGCTTTCTGTAGCGCAAGCCACCCAAGCATCAACTATTCAGTTTGACCAAATTAGCGATCCTTAACCATGGCCAAATAGCGAACCCATAAATAAAGGAAAAAAATACCAAATCCCCGTACCGATTGACTCAGATCTACAAAGAAAAGGCAAGTTCACATACTCGTAGAAAACTTTCTTGATCGGATCGTAGTGGAACCGCGGCACAATAAACGCGTCCACCACCCGCAGTGCCGACCGGGCACTGGTGGTGGCCGGCGATGCCGCGTCGACCGCCTCTTCCGCCTCGACGAGCAGCGCCACCACGCGCCGGACCGCGTCCCGATCCAGTATCGACGACTGCACTGCGCACATCAACGGCACGCCACACACACGCCAGAGCCACAATCGTCAGATGACATCCAGAAATGCAATAGGAGAGGAACGGAATGTAGCCCTAGAGAGAGATCTGGCTTACGCGGCTCCTTGTCAAGCTCGTCGAGGAGTAGGTCGAGCGCTTCGTCCTCGGCGTCGGGGAAGCGGTCGAGGAAGGCGGCAGCCTCCTCGAGTGCGTCTACCTTGAGGGTGAAGCCGCGCAGCTTGAATTTGCGCTGCAGCTTCCTGCGAGTGGTCGCCGATGGCGCCGCCATTGCAGGGGGCGGGAGGCGACCGGGGACAGAGTGTGGCGGGAAAGGCAGATTGGGGTTTGGGGGGAATGGCGGGATAATAATGGCGACTCCTTGGGCTTCTTGGGCCGTTTATGAAAGATACAGTTTGGACTCCGATCCAATCATTCCGAAGCCTACTCAAAGCTTTGGGTCCTATCCTTGAAATCTAAAATCGGGTATCCAACCCTTTCTAACTAGCAAAATCATTTGTTTCACCACTAATGGTTTTTGGAGCAGTTTTGGCCCACGTAGCTGTTAGGACCCACGTGTGAGGTGCCACGTCAGCTCTATGGGTTCACCCGTAGAGCTTTTTTTTGAACGAGAGAAGTGCGCCCCGTCGACATGTCTCCTTCCCGCACAACAGGGCGAAGCCGAAGTCAAGTTCGTCGGGGTCGGGCTCCACTAATCTTGTCGGAAATCTTTGGAAATCCCAGCTAATCTTAGCTTCTTCTACTAATCTTGTCGAAAATCGTTAGGATCGACCGACCACAATGCCTACATGTAGCTTTGCCCCTGCCGCACAACCCGTCGCACTGCTGCCTCTGTCGTGCCCTCGTCGACAAACCACGCCGTTGCTCCCAGCAGCCTCCTGTCCCTCCCGCAACGGCATAACCCCCCCCCATGCAATGACTTGCACTAGGAAACGACGTCTGGAATCGACCCACTATTGAGCAGCACGCGGAAACTCATTCAAATCTATTGCCGTCGTCACAGGCCACAGTATCACCGAGCGCTACCATCTTTTCAGTTAAGGAACAGAGAGGCCACACGAAATGAATTAGTAAATCGATTTGCTTTAATTTCTACTCCAAATCTCTCAGAGCAAACTTCGTGGCTTGTGCTATGCTTTCCTTTTCCTCTGCTTATGTCTTGCCGCACTTTTCTGCTCTAGATCGAAAAGGAGCGGCTTACCACTCTTACTAAATTGTTGTCGTCGTTGATTTTTTATTATGTTTGACAATTTATCTTATTTAAATTAAGTTTAAAAAATATCATATATTTTGTTGAAAGATGTCTTATCACTAAAGAAATTTGAAATATAACATATAATTTTTTGTATTTGAAAAAAATATTTAAATAAGACGAACAGTTAAACGTCACGGAAAAGATAAATAACGATAGCAATTTAGTAAAGAGGAGGAAATACTTCGAGCTGGCACAGACCTTCGAGCTGGTACAGACCATGGTGATAGTTGTGTGTGTTGAGATTCAGGGCCATCGTCATCCGCCCAGCGCACCACGCGACGCCGCAGAGCGACCTGCAGCAACGCGCTCGGGCTCCGCTGCTCGCGCTTGAAGCTCAGCCAGCACTCAATTCGTAGCTTCTTGGAGACCAACGAAGCCTTGAGCACCGTCGCCTCCCCGGGTGAAGTGCAGCTTCCGGCAAAAAAAAAAAGGAAAAAAGAAATAAAAAAGAAGTTGTGTTGGTGGGCCCTATAGAGCTGACATGGAACTCCGACATCTGGAACCTATGATTATTGATTTATTTGATTAAGCACGCCAAGTCTTACTCAGTTATTGATTTCTAATTGTATAGCTATTATATTTCTCCTACCAAAGAAAGCAAGCTCAATAAATATTTATGTTATTTTAAACCCCTTTGTTTTAGGGCATGAATAATACATACTCCATCCGTCCCATTGAAAGTGTCATTTTTGACTTTTCAGATTTCACGTTTAACTACTTGTCCTATTCAAATTTTTTATAAAAATACTAAAATAAAAATACATACTCCATCCGTCCCATTAAAAGTGTCATTTTTGACTTTTCAGATTTCACGTTTAACCACTTGTCCTATTCAAATTTTTTATAAAAATACTAAAATAAATATATTATTATTAAAGTATCACTAATAATAAATTAAGTTAGAAAAAATAAATAATATTTACATAAATTTTTTGAATAAGACGAATAGTCAAAGAACGATGTCTAAAAATCTAAAATGACACTTTCTATAGGACAGAGGGAGTAGTTATGTATAAAAGAGATCTTATCTAGATATGGACTCCTACTTCACTACTTGATTCGACCATTATCTCAAACTGATCGTCTACTCTTGCAGGCTATTAGCATGTGTAACGGCTTCTATGAGACCTGTTACATGCGAGGGGTGAGGATGATTCTTGAAGAATATTTAGGAACTTCCCTATTCCATTCTTCAATTCTTTGATCTTTTAACATTCACCGGCATACTCAAGTATTCCAAGGTTCCGGCCTTGACCTCAGATGAGGCTACGGCCGATAGGGTCGGTTTAATCCGACTCTTATGCGTCCAAAGAAATTGATTACTCTGAGGTGACCCCTTGCAATAAAACAGGGAGATGGGAGTTCAGATATTTGAGATATTTTGTGTGTACGGGATGATGCTAGTACCGTTTAAAGCCATCAAAATCTGTTTTTCGGCGTCACACAGCGAAAGCCATAAAGATCATATATGGCTTGCACCACAATGCGTATGGATGGAGCTGTTTATCATTCAGTCAAATCATATTCGTGGCGTTCGTTGGTCCATAACTAAATCTTACAATCACAAGCCAAGGTCAAACCCCACTGTCCTAAAAAAAACTCAAACCCGATTCATGTTAACACTTACTAGCAGGCATGCGCCCGCAGTCGCCACAGAGAATCAAGCTTATCAGTACCTGATTGCCGACACATTCCTTCCCTGTCAAGTGACGGCTCCACCACATCCTTGTCCGGTGCATCGTTTAAAGCCGTAGCATTAGCATGACAGAGTGTCGGTCAGACGTATACTCGATTGCACGAGACGAAAGAAAGGTCGAGTCCCCTTGTCCCCTTTGATCCTTTTGGAGCCCAGAACGCATATCCCCGGCGAAAACATCCTAGAACACGCACCCACCCATTTAATTCCCGTCGTGTTTCCTTTGATCCTTCCCGGACCAACGCCCGCGTATCATAGATTTTATTCCGGTGCACGACGGGCAAGAAGAACGACGCTCCACGAGCAATTAATTGCGCTCGCAATCGGAGTATTACCTCCCCCAGAAAACAAATTTTCTGCGGCATCGACATGGCCGAACGCTGTTCACGAAGCTCGCACCGGCCGGGTGGAACGAGAGAAGCGGTGACGCACAGCGAGCGAGCGATCGCGCATGGGGATCCCAATAAACAACTGGCGCGACCGCTTGACCCACGCGGACTCCTCGCCACGTGCACGCCTACGTGTGCGACGCGCCACTAGAAAACTGCCCACCGAGCAGGCGCTCGATGCTCCCCGCTAAAATCCCCCACGTCGCCGTCGTTCCGGGGACCCAGCGAACAACGCCGCACCGCACCACGATCGCGCCCTTTCTCCTCCTCCGCCTCGGCATCCTTTCCGCCGGCCGGCAAGGCAGGTGCAGGTTCCCTGTCCTTCGCTGTCCGCGCCGTACGCGGCGGTCGAATACGGTGCGTGGAGATGGTGGTCAGCGTGGCCGCCACGGGGCCAGGCACGGACGCCGAGCCGGTGCGCTCCACATTCTTCGCCTCCCGCTACGTCCGCGACGCGCTCCCACGGTCAGTTAGAGCATCTCCAGCAAGCGCTCTAAACAGCCCTCCAATCCTAAATTTTAGGAATTTTGTCGAAAAATCAACTCCAGTGAGGCCTCCTAAATGAGCTCCTAAATTACTGCTCTCCTAAATTTCCTCCAATCCCTCGAAATGGGATCCTCCCATCGTCCTCCTAAAAATCAGCTGTCGTGGGCCCCACATTTTTTTTTAATTTTTTCCCTTTTCTTTCCTCTCTTCGCCTCTTCTCTGTCCCGATTCCGAGAAAGGAGAGGCGCCCTGGCCGCCGGCGCCGCCGGAGAGGCCCGGTCGTCGGCTCTGCCTCGCCGTCGTCGTTGGCCTGCCCGCGCCGCCTCCCGGCCAGCGCCCGCACGCGCGTCCTCCCGGCCGGCGCCCCCTCTTCGTCCTCCCCTAGTCGTACAAAGCACAGGTTAAAAGAAGTAGCTTAATCCAAGAACATGCTTTGATAGTACTAGTAGTACAAGGAAAACAAGAAGCAGGACAAGAACAGTGCCACACCTCAATTTTCTCTTACAGGGGCAGAAGCACTCGCAAGGCAGAGGAGCTGCACTAGATTGGCCTCGCGAGACAAAGGGCTTCAGACAGCGCTTCGAGCAGAGAGATGATCCATGACCACCGCAGCGGCGTTCTCGTCGACGCTTCTAGCAGAAGACTGTCAATTTTTACTGAATCCACAGAATCTGCATATTCAGGACTATTTTTACTGATTCAATTTGTAACACTGGTTCTCTTGCATGTTCAACAGCAAATCGGGAATACAAAGCTTGGCTGCTGACCTCGAGGACCGCCAACGAGAGCTTGAAGCAGCTGAGTGGCGGCGGACGGCGCGGCAGGCAAGCCGACGATCGATCGGCGGTAGGGGTAGGTGCTGCCGCCAACGCGCGCCGTCGCCGGCGACGCAAACGGCGGGTAGGATGCGGCCGACGTCGTAGCTGGTGGACGAGCAGCAGCACGGGCGCGAAGAGCGGGCCGAGCGCCGGTCGGCGGCGGAGCAAGCGGGCGAACGGACGGACGCACGAAGGCGAGATTTGTTTCTAGTTTCGATTCTTTCACTGACATCCATGTCCCACCTGTCAGCACAAAATTTAGGAGCCTTGGTTAGGAGTTCTGCTGGAGTGGAGGTGAGTTTTGGGCCCCGAAATTTTTCGGGCCACCCCCGAAATCCAAAAATCGGGGCCTAGTTTTGGGCCTCTTGCTGGAGATGCTCTTACTTCTTCTCAACTAGGAGTACTCGTATTTGCTATGCTACATACACTGCTCTTGATCGCGACGCTTGCTTCCCGTTCACTCATCTGCTCGCCGCGCCGAGGCAACGCGGCGTCTGGCTTCCTCCACTATTAGTAGCCCGGCCCCGCCCCCGCGTAAGAATCCACCACCACCACCACCACACGAATCCGAACCGCCTCTGCTCCGCAGAGCAGAGGACGCACTAGAGCCTGAACAGCAACCGCCAATCCGTCCGCCATGGCGCTCTCGCACGCGAACTCGATGGGCCGGGACGACCCCATCGCCTCCACCTTCGCGTCGCGCTACGTGCGCGAGCAGCTGCCGCGGTGACGATTCGAGCGCCTGGTCCGCCCCCGCTTCTCCCAACGGCGCTGACGGGCTCGGGATTTCGCGCAGGTACCGGATGCCGGAGCGGTCCATCCCCAAGGAGGCGGCGTACCAGATCATCAACGACGAGCTCATGCTGGACGGCAACCCGCGCCTCAACCTCGCGTCCTTCGTCACCACCTGGATGGAGCCCGAGTGCGACAAGCTCATCATGGACTCCGTCAACAAGAACTACGTCGACATGGACGAGTACCCCGTCACCACCGAGCTCCAGGTACCCCCGTCATCCCCTTGTCTTCTGCTACTTGCATCTTCCGGTTGCAGATCGGACTAATTTTTACTCGGCGACCAAAAAGGTCATTTCAGTCTTTCTGAATTTTCATGAGATACTGAGGAAAAAAAACAAATCAGTTGTGGAAACAGCACACGTGGAACCTCCAAAGACTCCAGATTATAGGTTTTTATTAACACCTGGTACTACTTGCACGAATTTTTTAGTTCCCCATCGGTTTTGGATTTGAAAGTAACACTACCTGATTGTTTATTTAAATGCTATCATGATGAAGTCATAACACTGTGTGACAACATCATGTGGTCTTTCAACTTCTTTCATGTATTTGGTATGATCAGTTCGGTCAACGTTTGGACGAGTTACCACATATCGTTTCTATTTGCTGAATATTGAGGTCTGGCTAGCAATTGTGCTGGCAATTTCAGTTGGTTAATGCTACTTCAACTCTCTGCTCACTTGCATAATTGGTAGTACCTTTTTTTTACGCATCTGCTTTTTAGTTAATGTTCCGTTTTTGTACTGGCAGAACCGTTGTGTGAATATAATAGCTCACCTGTTCAATGCGCCGATCAAAGAGGACGAGACGGCCATTGGAGTCGGAACAGTGGGATCATCGGAAGCAATTATGCTTGCAGGTCTAGCATTCAAGAGGAAATGGCAGAACAAAAGGAAGGAACAGGGCAAGCCATGCGACAAACCCAACATTGTTACTGGTGCTAATGTTCAGGTAATCTTCTGTCCTGTTTTTGAGTAAGGCACACAAGTGTTAACAACAGCGATAAGTTCTGATGATTTCTGATGGTCCTAGGTTTGCTGGGAGAAATTTGCAAGATACTTTGAAGTAGAGCTAAAGGAGGTTAAGCTCTCTGAAGGATACTATGTTATGGATCCTGAAAAGGCTATCGAGATGGTGGATGAGAACACTATTTGTGTTGCAGCCATCCTGGGATCTACACTCACTGGAGAATTCGAAGACGTTAAGAAACTGAATGATCTTCTTGTGGAAAAGAACAAGGAAACTGGGTGAGCATTTGTTCGTAGTCTATGCTTGTTATATTCTGCTTTCCTCTGAAATTGAAACGTGCTTTTAGTATTTTTCTTTTGAAAATGTCCAGAACAGTGAAGAGTGACGATTTAGTGTTATTGCCAAACAGAGCCTGTTGAGTGACTCTTAACTCTGTTACACGTACAATGCAGGTGGGATGTGCCGATTCATGTCGACGCTGCAAGTGGCGGGTTCATAGCACCTTTCCTCTATCCTGAGCTTGAATGGGATTTCAGACTACCTCTAGTGAAGAGCATCAATGTCAGTGGGCACAAGTATGGCCTTGTGTATGCTGGTGTTGGCTGGGTCATTTGGCGGAGCAAAGAGGATTTGCCTGAAGAACTCATTTTCCATATAAACTACCTAGGGACAGACCAGCCCACATTCACGCTCAACTTCTCCAAGGGTACTGCCATTTGAATTCATCATTCGCTTAGTTTTCTTATCTTTCAGAAAGCTAAAAGAGTGCTTGGAACAAAATTTCCTGCAGGCTCCAGCCAGATCATTGCACAGTACTATCAGCTCATACGCCTAGGCTTCGAGGTATTTTCTATTCCCCTTTTGACCGCTTACAGTTTGTAGTACTTAGTTTGTACAGTGGTTTGATTTGGACAGGGATCGAATAGTGCACTAATCTATTTCGGTGCCACTTCTCTGCAGGGATACAAAAGTATCATGGAGAACTGCATGGGGAACACGGCAATCCTGAGGGATGGCCTGGCTGCGACCGGCCGGTTCGAGATCGTCTCCAAGGACTCCGGCGTGCCGCTGGTGGCCTTCTCGCTCAAGGACAGCAGCGCGTTCACCGTGTTCGACGTGTCCGATAACCTGCGCCGCTTCGGGTGGATCGTGCCGGCCTACACCATGCCCCCCAACGCCGAGCACGTGGCCGTCCTCCGCGTCGTGGTCAGGGAGGACTTCAGCCGGAGCCTGGCCGAGCGGCTGGTCTCCGACATCGTGAAGGTGCTGCACGAGCTGGACGCGCGCGCCGCCCACGCCGTGAAGGTCGCCAGCGTCGCCGTGAAGCAGAGCGACAACAGCGTCGTGGCCGAGAAGAACGTGATGGAGATCCAGCGGGAGATCGCGTCGCGTTGGAGGAAGGCGGTGGACAAGAAGAAGACCGGCCCCTGCTGATGCCTTCCTGTCCTGAATCGCGTGCAGGCTGCTGCTTTTCTGTGATACATTTGTCGGTGCGCTATATATATGTGCCACCTTGAGCTTGAGGGCCGATACTGTGTTTTCTGTAGCCTCAGTGCGTCGTATGACTTTAAATCTGTCTGTTTCGTGTTCTATAGATGTCAGTGTTCATGAACCATAAATAATGGGAGTGTGTGCTTGTGTCATTTGTAGTACAGCAGAACAAGGAAATATTCACCCCAACTCTAGCTAAGTGTACCCTTGCGCGCAGTATCCCCTAAACATGGGGAATTTTTTGCCAAAGCGTCGCCGCAGTATAGTCCTCTCGGACACCAACCCGATCCAGTACTGCACTAGTGCTGATGCACACCTGGACTAGTGGCTCGGAAGAGTACCTTGGAGACGGACAACATATCGCACGGCAAGGGAGCACCGCTAGTAGTCCGCTAGCAAGAATAAACGCGCTGATGAGATACCGACATTTGACATGGTGATTCCACCTTTACACCTCTGGTTCCTGGCAAAACAAGAGATGTTTTCCGGTGTTTGCAAAGAATATGGACCGTTCATTGGCCTCGATCTAATGGCTCATGATGGAAGGTACAAGACCAAAGATACTTCAATATTAATGGAAGTACTTAAGTATTAGGGATAAAACAATAATTTTACGTGTTGACCTAAATAGAAGACGGGGCAACGATGAAATGTATATTTTACACAGTTTTGGTATGATTTACTCGGAATAATTGTACGAGCCCAAGGCGATGGCGGCACGGCCTACCAATTTTGATTTACGTAGTCTGCTTAGATTTACTCATTAGAACATGATTGATTAGGGTTTATGTGGAACGGCTTATCTCTATTGATAAATTTTTAGGTCTCCCACAGAATCATGTCATGGCAGCGCCAAAATTTTGCCTAGGATCAAAATCACGTGGTGGAGGCGCCAAAGAACAGGGAGACACAGCGACGCCACAAAATATACTCGGATTCTTGATTGTTTACTTGGTGGCGATGTGGAGCACAGGAGAAAAGAACAGAGAATGGCGGCGGCGGAAGAAAAAGATTTCTACGATGATGTACATAGTTAATCGATCATTTACCCGATGTGATACTAAAAGACTTCTAGTTTATATATAATTACCCACCTACCACCGGTTATGATAATTTTTATTCCATACCTTGCCCCTCAATCAATCAACGGTCGAGATCGAAATACCTCCTAATACCTCTAGATACCTCGCAAACACCGAAAAACCTCTCAAACAAAGAGAAATGCTACAGCTGAACAGTTTACGCACTATACCTACTTACTGATACTGACTAGTGACTAGGATTTCATCATAATCACTAATCACGACACCAACTGTCCAACGTGGCCTTAGGTCCATTAGTTTCAGTCCAAAGCGTGATTAACTGGGCCAGGCCGGCTACAATGTAATTATGTAACTGTTCCTACGTACACGACCTAACGCACCGGCTTCAAGTTTCGGCGATTCGCCATCTCACAATTGCGACCACACAGAAGCCGGCGAGTCATCAAGTTGTGTTCGTTGGGATCTCCTAGCATCAACAAAGGAAAAATGGACAACATGAGAAGGTCATGGAAGGTCAAGTTGTGTTCGTTGGGATCTTCTAGCATCATGGTGGTTACAAGTGCATTGGAGTCTGGAAGCACCACACAATATGACGTTGCTTCTATAAAACAACTCATGATTTTGTTCAGGCATCTTGTAAAACTTGTGATGGCTTTGTCAAATAAAGGAAAAATGCTAAGAAGGTTTACAAGAATGAAGCATAAAAATTTCTCTTTCATTGCTTAAGAAATGACATCTAGCCCGGATATGTTGGAGTGGCGTTCCCTGACAAAGTGAAATTCTGCAGAAGTTGGGACAATAATTGAATCTTGCTGCTGAGTTAAATTGCTAGCACCAACAAGTTTGATCCCTAGTAGTGCGTAAAGGTTGAAAATTACAGATGAAAATGAGCTTAACATATTTTTTGGATGTCGTACTAAAAACAGGGATTATGGAACATAATTATACTTGAATGGTATTGTACTGTGCAGGGCCATTTACAAGAAATGTTTGTGAAATCTAGATCAAAGTTCCAGATATACTAAGTTAGCAAAAATTAGAAGAAGTATAAATATTATTTTAGAGTAGCTTGCAAGTAGGAATAATAAGTTCCTGATGATGATGATGATCTGTCATTCGTCTTGTGTTTCATCATCATTTCAATGGACTAACCCAACAACTAGAACAATGAGTTAGCAATCTGAAGTTGCCATCATATAGCAGAAAATATAAAAAGAAATACCTTCCTCATTCAAGCCACCCACATTCCAGCATAACATATTTTGGTGTTACTATCCATTTAGCAAATTACTGTAGTAGTTTGTTGTTGGCGTCTTTTAGATGTCCGTTTTACATGTCAAAATAGGATGTTTTGCGTCTTTATTTGATGATGTATGCTGATAATTAATCCCGTAATTGCATATGATTGTAGTTGCTATTGCAGGAATTAGGTGGAAAACAGGACAAATGCAAATAAGGATCGAAGGGTTGAGGAATAACGCCAAGACAGGTGAGCCGCACCGATCGGCTCGGCCATTGCGCCGATCGCGCACCTAGAAGGAGCCCGATATGGAAGCCCAATTTAAGAATAAGATAAGACCAATCCAATACAAGTCGGAGTCGGTGGACGCCCGAGGCCAGAACTGCTAGAGATAAAGAAAGAAGGGATACCCACATTGAAAGGGGAGGAGAAAGAGAGATCAGAATATAAAACTAGGGTTTCGGGATAGTGGCGACGAAGGACGGTGAAATCCGCTCGGATCCATTAGAAGGAAGGGTCGTGCCGATCGGCTCACCTGCTGCATCGATCGGCTCGGGAGTACTCTTGCGCCATTCATCATCCTTTACCATGTCTCATGGTAGGATGATTGAGTAGTCTCATATTCTCTTCTCCGGTGCGGGGATCTAGCTATGTAAAACTCTTATTCTCATTGAAACTCTATTGATGAACTCAGTCTATGTGATGCATTTCATTATTATAAAGATGGGCACATCTATTCTCATCATTAGTGTAAAGCATGATTATGCTTTTGCTCATCGTATAGTGCAAGAAACCAGTGGGGAGCTAATAGCCTGCATGCTGAACCAATCCTAGGGAGAGAATCCTTTTATTATCTCGTTACAATCCTTGTCGGTGTTTATTGTTTCTTACCCTTGTCAACTTTTTTACACACAACCATTAAATTATGTTAGCAATCCTAATTAATAAAGATTCTGTTTGTTCTCTGTGAATTTGATTAAACCTTAGAATACTCTAAGGAAAAAAGTGCTACTATCGTACACCGTCCTCTTGCGATATACAAGTGGGTGTGTAGTTATGACCAACACTTGTGAGGCCATGGCCAAGATGACAGATTGCTAGTGTAGAGGGCACCTGCTGCCCGAAACAAGTCAAGGATGTAAACATGAAAGTGGCCCATGACCCGGAGCTTTTTTTAAAAAAAATGATTAACCCTGGAGCTTATGAAAGCTCAAACACATGGACTTCCTGTGGTCAAGCATAAGAAAACAAATTATCAACAAAAAAGTTCACACCGTATGTAATTTCAATGGATACAAGATCTATAAATCTTTTGTTGTCTACAAGAGTTAGGACCATCTGCAACAACAGCAAGCTCCCCAATTCAAACCCTACAACCTCCGAACTCCAACACGAAGCGCTCCAATTCCAGCACTACGTGTAATATGTTAGATGATATATGGGCTTGGCCCATATTTTATTTAATTAATAAAAGTATAGGTTCATAATAAATGCAAAGGTGATTGTAGCAGTTAAAACCACATTGAGAGTTTACTGCTAGCTGCCTCAACTTAAATAGTTGGACCCTCGTTATACCTATTAGAGATTAGAGAAGTTGAGAGGGGTTAGAGGCTCGGAGAAGTTGAGAGGGGTTAGAGTCTAGCCACACGCGCGCGCCACTCGCCAAGGCATTGCGTGTGAGCCGAGCCCTGCCTTGTCTTGTCACGTGCGTGTTTGGAATTTTTGTGGGGTGAAAACAGAAAGGCGCGATTTGAGCAAACTGTCATGTCGGTTTCCTATTTCCTTATCGGCAGTTTCCAATCCGGCTATAACTCTCCTCTCCCCGCCCTCGTGCGCGTAACACACTTTCCTTCCTCCTTTGTCACTTGCCATCCGAGAGTGCTTGATGGTGGCGACTGCTCGCTTCTTCCTGGCGATCATGATCCTCTTCCCGAGCACGGTGCAATCTGTGACTTCCCGGCGTTGTTCGTCCGCTCAAGGGACTGCAGTGCGTAATTCATCCTGCATTGACTTTGAACGACTACTTTAAGCAACGTACCATGTCAACCGGTGCGAATGGAGCCGCCGGTGCCCCGACACTCGGTCCCTCCGGTAGGTACACCCTCATTCTGTTCTTACTTACCAGTTTCTTTCGATATTAACTGTTAAATTGAGAATTGGTAAAATTGTCGTCACATACATGCTGCTGATAATATGGATTAAATTCAACATGAAAATGCCTAATTTTCTAATACAATCTGCCTCTACTCCAACAGTATAAAATGCTTTCTAGTTACTGCTGAAACATTGAGTTTAAACATTGCTACTTTTGTGTTGTTACATTGGATTTTGTTCCTGAAACATGCTTCCAATGTCATTGTTTAGGATCATATCAACTCAGTAAAAGACACAAGCTAACATCAGAAATATGGACAGACTTTGTACCTCTATATGATGGTAAAACTCTTGTTGAAGCTCAATGCAAGCATTGCAATAAAATATTCAAAGTTGATCGATCTGCTGGTACAGGTGCATGTATTAGGCATTCAACTAGAGTTGTGATGGCAAAGCTAGGTTAAATCAGATGATTGCAGCTAAATCGAGGTAACTCAAGTGATACTACTTTCAAAGATTGAAAATATGATCCTGAGAAAACTTGGGTGAAATTAGTTAAGTTCATCGTGTTTCATGGATTGCCTTTTAGCATTGTTGAGTACCCAAAATTCATAACTTTTGTTGCTAGTTTGAATCCTTGGTTCCAACCAATTTCTAGAATTACGTGAGGGCTGACTGCATTTATATACATATGAGAAAGCAAGGGCAAACCTACGAGAATTTCTATCCGAGAGAAGAATATAGAATTTCCTTGACTCGCTGATTTGTCGACTTCCAATCAAACTTGGGCTATCTACGTGTGACCTGTCACTACATCAACGATGAATGGAAGATCTTAAAAAGAATCATAAAATTTGCATTGGTTGAAACTCCACGTGATGGCAACCTGACTCGAACATTCTTTTTCTAGCTCATGCAACCAAAATGTTGCTTTTTCGGATTATGCACCCATTTCACATCCGTAAACAGTTTTGATAAGTTGTTTTATCAAACTGTTACTGCTTCGATAAGCTACACAATCGACTTTGACGAGATAAGCTGAACCATAAGCAATAGGGTCCCTTTGGCACAGACTTATGCAACATGTTTAGCTTTGGATTATGGCCCAAGCTATACCAAAGAGCTAGTTTGGATAAGTGATTATGGGTAGAAGTTGCCATGAGCTGTTTTCATTTTTGTACTAGGATGGTGAAGCTGGAAATAACAGCTTTTCACAACTCACACTCACAACTTTGTTTCGAACAGACAGGATAAACTGTTTTGCCAAACGATTTGACTGCATAAGCTGAAATAAGTCGAATAAGTCTGTTTTGACCCATAATCTAGAGTTGAAGTTGTTTTTTGTATGAGCTGAAGCTCTACCAATTATATAAGCATAAGCTATCAAACACACCCTAAGTATATAAATCAATCTTAGGGTGTGTTCGTTTTTGGGGTCAAAACTTTTTAGTTGTCACATAAAAAAGAATATTACTATTTAGAGTACTAAATAAAGTTTAATTATAAAATAAATTACAAGTCCCTAAAATAATTTATGAGATGAATCTAATGAGGTTAATTAAATCATGATTAGAAGACGGTTACTGTAGCATCACTTTAGCAAAATATAGATTAATTAAGCTTATTACATTCATCTTAAAATTAGCATCAATCTGTGAAAAGAATTTTATTATTAAATTAATCAAATATTTATAAATAGAAAGATTCTCTTTGATGTGACAGTGTTAAATTTTAGACAGAAAACGGACGGGCCTTAAGCGTTGATTCGTGAGGATAAATTCGTATTTCACCTCGTAATCGGTAATGAAAAAGGAAAATCCAAAGACGACCATCCTCCTCTGGCCGCCGCCGCTGGGCCTATCGCGTTGGGCTCTGATACCGCAGGCCGGACCAGCCGTGTCAGCATCCCCACGAATCCTTCTAGAGCAGCACCACCTCATGCTAGCCCGCGGGATGATAATGTTTTTTTTATCCTGTATGTACTGGTTGCTCAACAAATTGGAGTTGATCGAAACGGGATGGCCATGGGCTCTCCTTGCGACAGGGAACATGTGTCCATCCATCGCATTGCTAACAGAGGAGGATTTTTCATTTCTGCAAGAGCGACGCCGGACTTTACTCGTCTCCGACACGCCAAGCCGACCCAATACTAGCATTCGGCACTGATTCGGCTGCTGCACACTTGGACGATGGCATAGTGACCCGGAAGAAGAGTACTCGTATCCTGTAGAAGGGGAAATGTACCGCCCGACAGGGGACACGGCGAACAATCATAGCCGAACGCGCTGATGAGAGACCGGCGATTGACACGGTGATCTCCACTCCTGCACCTGCAGTTCCTGATCCTGGCGAAACAAAACAAAACTTGCCATTCCGGTGGGCGTGGGCTGCTGGGCACCTGTCTCCACAATACGGGAAAGCTAGACACCTGCAATATTTTTTTATCCTTTATGTACGGGTTTTTCAACACAGTGTAGCTGCTCTAAACGCATGGCCATGGACTCTCCTTGCCCGAACTAGCTGGTAACACACGCAGACACGCTACGCCCCAAATATGGACATGAATCGCGAGCTCTGGATGCTATGGGCAGCGCTTGCCGCAGCACTATACTACCTGAGCGTTCTAAGACGCCCATGCGCCGCCCGGCAGCCACCGGGCCCGCGCCCGCTCCCGCTGATCGGCAACCTGCTCGACCTGCGCGGCGGCAACCTCCACCACACGCTCGCGCGCCTCGCCCGCGTCCACGGCCCCGTCATGCGCCTCAAGCTGGGCCTCACCACGGCCGTGGTCATCTCCTCCCGCGACGCCGCGCGCGAGGCCCTCACGCGGCACGACCGGCGCCTCGCCGCGCGCGCCGTTCCGGACGCTACCCGCGCGCTCGGGTCCTTGCAGCGGTCCGTGGTGTGGCTGCCGAGCTCCGACCGGACGTGGAAGACCCTGCGCGGCCTCATGACCTCGCACCTCTTCACCCCGCGCAGCCTCACCGCGGTGCGCGGCGTGCGCGAGCGCAAGGTGCGTGAGATGATGGGTTACTTCCGCGACCGAGCCGGGCAGGAGGTCGACGTCGGGCAGGGCGTGTACGGCGGCGTGCTCAACCTCGTGTCCAGCTCCGTCTGCTCCATCGACGTGGTCGACATTGAGTCCGCGACCGGGTTGCGGAAGCTCGTGGAGGACCTCGTCGAGCTCATCGCGACGCCCAACGTCTCCGACCTGTACCCGTTCATCCGACCGCTTGACTTGCAAGGAAGGCGTCGGTCTGCTGCCAAGCACATGGAGAAAATCTTCTCGATCCTGGACGGCATAGTCGACCGCCGGTCTGCTGAGACGCGCTCGTCAAAGGATACCAGGCAGAAGAATAACGACTTCCTCGACACGCTCCTGGAGCTCATGTCCGCGGGCAAGATGGCTCGCGAGAACGTGACGGCCGTCCTGTTCGACGTCTTCACCGCCGGGAGCGACACCATCGCGGTCACGGTGGAGTGGGCGATGGCCGAGCTGCTCCGCAACCCGGGCATCATGTCCAAGGTGCGCAACGAAGTGGAAAGTGTCATCGGTAGCAAGGAGACCATCGAGGAGCCTGAGGCGGCGGGCATGCCGTACCTCCAGGCCGTGGTGAAGGAAGCCATGCGGCTGCACCCCGTGGCGCCGATTATGTTGCCGCATCAGGCCGTGGACGACGGCGTCGAGGTCGGCGGCTACGCGGTGCCCAAGGGCAGCACGGTGATCTTCAACGTGTGGGCGATAATGCGTGACCCGACGGTGTGGGAGAGGCCGGACGAGTTCGTGCCGGAGCGGTGGTTCTTGGACGGCAGGCTGGCCGCGGTGGACTTCAAAGGGAAGGACTTCGAGTTCATCCCGTTCGGGTCCGGCCGGAGGATGTGCCCCGGCCTGCCGCTGGCCGAGCGCGTGGTGCCGTTCATACTGGCGTCTCTGCTGCACGCGTTCGAGTGGCGGCTGCCGGACGGCGTGTCGGCCGAGCAGCTCGACGTGAGGGAGAAGTTCACCACCGCCAACGTGATGGCTGTCCCTCTCAAGGCCGTGCCCGTCTCGATTAATTTGATGACGAAATAGTAAGTTGTGGATTACCGACCGTTGAATCAACTGCACACACGCTCATGCTGTTGTCTCTCACTCTCTGCAGCGCGTGGCTCTGTTCTTGTTAGAGCAAGTATTATGGGGTCATCCGAGCCGGCGAAATAAACTGCCACGTCAGCGAAATCCGACGTGGAGGAGCGAGAAGAGGAAAGAGAGAGCGAGGCGGGCGTCTCGCGAGTCGCTCGCTCGATGCGGCAGACCCGAGACGAAATCGCTCGCTCCCAGCCCGCTGCAGGCGACAAAGCTGGCGCTTCAGTTTTGCCCCTCGATCCTCTGCTCCCCGCTCGCTCTCATGAGCACATGTGGAGTCAGTTTCTGGATGCACTCGTACCTTTGTTCCATGACCGGCTACAGAGATGTATATCACATCAGATTGATACTATACATGAGCATTAATTACTTGATGTTTAATGCAGTTTTTCTCTTAGCCAGCTTAATAGCCGGCTCCATTATATGTGTTGCCGTTTACAAAGGCTGGCAATTGCTATCCGCCGGCTGCTGGCTAAATTATTAGCCCTGCTCTTATGTTTTCGCAAATGGGTATTACCTATGTCCCATTAAAAGTGTCGTTTTTGACTTTTCAGATTTCACGTTTGACCGCTTGTCTTATTCAAAAAATTTATAAAATGCTAAAATAAATACACTATTATTAAAGTATCACTAATGATAAATTAAGTTAGAAAAAAATAAATATCATTTACATAAATTTTATGAATAAGACGTAACAATCAAAGAACGATGTCTAAAAGTTTAAAACTACACCTTCAATGAGACGGAGGGAGCAGTAGACAACTTCCGGTTTTCCGGTTGTTGTAACCACTTCCCTTGTTCTGCGCACGTCGATCCGCGCGCGGCATCTTTGCCGTTTCCGTCCATGCACGTGGACACTGGATAGAGTAGTACATATTTCGCCCACCAATCCATCGTTCTTCAATTTGAGGACGGGAGCCTTCGAGTTCCAAGACGGCGTCGGCAGCGAAACCGACGGGATCACTTGAAGCTGGAGGTGCGATTAAATAGTTGATGCTAATTTCGTTTCGTCTCTTGTCGCTACAGCTACAGCCTCTTTCTTGAAGCTAGAACCATTGCATGCGGAGCCGGAATGTGCCACGAACGTATACTAGCATATCAGCGGAGCTGTTGCGCTGTCGTTTGTTCTGCGACGTTGCCAATCTACAGTCTCTGGCCTCATCACCTGTCACTTGCTGCAAAGAGCTCCAAATGGTGTGGACCAAACCTCATCCATCCGTCCGTCCGTGGTCCAAGCTAGGTTCACCATGCACGGGAAGGAAACGTAAACATGAAGTGATTTTGTTTTCTGGTCATTGCATCCGAAAAATACACTGCAACACTAATTTACAGTGTCATAGGGAACTCTGTAAATGTTTTACTTGTTTTTAATTAATATTTTATTAATAGCTAGCAAACTATTTTTTCTAAAAATATACATCTTTGTCAATATCTAAGAGCTCCTTGAAAAATTTCTCTCTAATCTATTTTTGTTAGTAGCTCAAAAATTATTAGGGGTAATTTTTCTTCAATTCTAGTGGTTCCCCAAAAAAATAGATGAAGAATATAGGTAATTTTTCTTCTCTTCTAACAGTGTTTTCTTAAAAATAGATGAAGAATACTTTTGATTGAGTCACGTTGTTATCTAGATCAACGCAATATTAATTCTCTTAAAAAATAGAAGGATTAGGACCCCCAATTTTTCTTCTATTTCTAACTACAAGGCTGATTTTGGAACACTGTTGGGAAGATCTTTTAGATTAATCACTTCTATTACTAGATTTAGGGAGGATTTCTATCCTCTTTTCAGATGCTCTAATGGCATGTTATATAGGTGAATCACCCCGCAACATGGCATGATTACGCACCACGTCACACTCGTGTTGGATCTGTTGACCATCCTAGTCACGTTATACTCTTTGGTGTGATTATTGCGCGTCTTAGAGCATTTTCAAGTGAGTCTTATAAATTTCTCTCTAAATTAAATTAATTAGATTTAACTAAAATATTGCACAGTTCCTAAAATAACTCACAGATTTATTCTCATACTAACAATATAATCAATTGTCAACGGATCGAACATGAGTGTGACGTGGCCCGGTCGGTCACTGTGGTGCATAATCACGCCTTATGTTGTGGGCGTGATTCACACATATGACACGCCATTACACACACCGTGTACTTGAAAATAATATCTTGCCAACGGCTATTAATAAAAATATTAATTAAAATAAAAAATTTCCACGGTACAGATGACAATTGAACGACAGGTTCAGCTACCTAGCACATCATGGACTACTGAAAAGCAATATGTCATTAATACTTTCACCATAAAGACTTTGGGGGTACCATTCAATTTTGGAGTAAAATACAAAGAATAACCATTGTACTTATTAGGATATATTATTTTTGTAATGTAAAAAGTTCTTCTTAGGTATTTTTCATGTAAATCTTGAGTTTATTTGTTAAGTTAAGCTCAACTCAATAGTTTTTTTACTGAACTATAATTTAATCTCAAAAGAATATTGCTTTGCGATCTTGATTTCTAATACTCCTTTTTTATCTCAATTCTACGGTACCAAAGCATGTGTGCGGGTTAAATAATAAAACAACAGGTTCAATGTTAAGTTTTTTTTTACCACTGAGAAATGCAAAATAAAACCATAAGATATAGCACATGTGCTCCGATTTACCCTCACTCGGCAACTGGGCATTCATTTAACTGGTGAATCATGAAAATATGTGTGCCACATCATCATATAGAGTTATGAAGGCAATGACCATATTATTGTGTTCAAACTAGTTTAATGACCGTAATTTGCAATTTCATGAGTACAACATCTAAATTGAAATGATGGAAAAAAGTATAATGGTTACGCGTGCCTTTTACTCTTCAGTTTTGTGACTGCATAATTCATTTTAGATCTCTCCTCTTGCAAACTGTTAATAGTTCAGTTGGATAAAACATAAAAAATGTCTAGATGAGAATTCAAATCCAATTGTGGAATAAAAAATAATCACTCATTGTATCCCATTTACTCGATTTAATCCGACATATTGTAGATGGATCTTCATATGTGAGGTGGATTCAAAGCATTAGTGAAGACTCGAACCATAGAATGGATCCATGAGGTAACGGGAAGGCCATTTGCTTTGCGGGCGCTTCTTCTTATAAAAAAAACTATTACCACAGGATGGTCTTACCCCAAGGATGAGTTTTGGAGATATTCACTCTTCATAATTTGGATATTGGTTAATATTGATAGACCATTGCAAATGTCAATTTTGCTGTCATATTCTTCTCTAAAGTGACAGGAACTTAAAAGAGCAATAAGAATATCATTAGAGCAAATTGGTACAACTCTATTGATAGCTAATCCAATAACGAAGGGTTTACTGCACATTTGGGCATGGGGAAGGGATGGGCAGCATAATTAAGTCCCATTAGCATAAAGGTATGTAAACATGATCTAGATGTACTATTATGAAATTCAACAATAATTAGTTTGGTAATATTATCCTTATAATAGGGGGATGAATTTTTATGATTTGGTCAGATGAAGTTACTAACTCTCCCAATAGATAAAATGTCATGTAACTGCCATATTTTATTATCTCTATTAAATTTAATTAATGACTTGAGAAAATTCAGTGAAAGTTGTGCCATCAAGATATACTATCAAATAGTATCTCCGAGTCATCGCATTGACTAAGTTGGGGATTGTTGAATTGTTTTAACATTAATGTTATCCATACAAAACAAAAGAAAAATAACTCTTGTGAGATATCTATGTTTCACAATTTTGCTTAGATAAAATGAAAACAACCATGCATTAAAAATATCCTCTTGTCCGCTCTCACTTTAAATGAAAATAATAGGACATATGTATGTGTGCATAAAGAAAATTACTTATAAAAGTATGAGAGTAGTTTTGTGCAATGGCATATGTGATTTCCCCTTCAACTTTAGCACATATTTGAATAACCCTGGGCATCAATATTTGATATATTACCAAATATGAAGTATTAATTGCATTCACAAGGATGTTTTTTCATCCATGCCAATAGCCAAGAAAATAAAATCAATGTGACTAGAATTTAATAGGAATAGACTATAGAACATCTCATGTCTTCCCGCATCTTTAGGAGATCGTACAACATTTGCACGAGAACCTTAATTGTACAAAAAAATTCAAAAAATATGGATGGAGAATTTTTTTAATCATCTAATGAGAATCCAAATTTAGTACGTAAAAAGTACTCGTTTAAGTCATTATTTAGAAATAAAAAATCAACTATAACAATTGCATGTTGCAACTAATCATTTTTGACCTGAATTAGTTGTTGTTCAAACACTAAGCCTTTGTTTGAATGTTGTAGTACTTGTAAGCCGTGATATTTGGAAAACTAAAATTTTTGTTGTTATTCCCAGAAAAACTATAGTTTTCAAATATTGTGATACGTTTGAACAAACATTTATAAATAGAAACGTAATGTGTACAAAGCTACAAGCAAACTACAAATTGCAACATGAATGTACCTGCGATGGATAGTACACATATGTGTTTCTCTCTTTAGAAATATGGTAGGTAGTGGATTTTTAGAAACTCCAAAAATACCATGGTATTTGCAATACTTTAGTTTTGATGAATGCAACATTTGTTGTACCCAAACACGTCAGAGTATTGTATACCATCATATTTTTAGAAACCATGGATTTCTCTGAAATTTTTAAAAATACTTTGTATCCAAACAAGTCCTAATTTCTTTTTTCCACTGCATTTGTTGTTCCTGTCACGGTGGAACAAGGATTAGTTATTGCAACCACCCAAAAGTCGCGGAACCATGTCAAGAACAGACTCATGCATAAGGCTATCTCCAACGGAAGGAGGTAACCAAATCACCAAATAGGTGTCTACAGTAGAGAAGATACACTACCAAAACACTTCAATCTCCAGCGGCGGTGACCCGGACCCAAATCCACTCGTCGTCGGCTCGACAGGACTCACGCGCCGCCGCTGCAGCTCCCACCCAAAGCTCCGTTCCTGCCGCCTCCTGCGCCGCCGCAGCCTTCGCCTCAACCACCTCCTGCGCGGCCTCCGCCTCGGCACCTTAACCCAAATCTCAGCTCGCGGCAGGGAAGGAGTGGCGCGCGTGGGGCGGAGCCCGCAGGCGACAAGCAGCAGGGGAGGAGCGACGCGCGGCAGCGGTTGCGGGCGGCGGGTGGCACGAGGCGCCCGGCTAGGGAGGCCTCGGATGCGGTGGCTCGTCGGAGGCGGCGGACGTCGCAGGAAAGATATGAGTAGATGCCTCTACTGCTTCATTTGTGGGTGGCGACCCTCTCAATGCGCCAAATAGGTATCATGTTTGGGTAATCCGTTGGAGAGGTGTTTTTACACTGTTACTACCTATTATTGGTTTAGGTCTTCATTTCGGTCATTCGTTGGAGTCAGCCTAAGGAATCGAGGCAAGACATGACCATGTGAACAGTTGAATTTTGCGGTCATGCATCTATGTGTGAACAATTGATTAATTAATGGCGACGGGCACGGCCTTGAGTGGGACGGCCATGACGTTGGCGGTGGTGAACCTCTCCCTCACGTCCAGCTGCTCGGCCGACACATCATCTGGCAGGCGCCACTCGAACGCGCGCAGCAGCGACGCCAGTATGAACGGCACCACGCGCTCCGCCATGGGCAGGCGCGGCACATCCTCCGGCCGGACCCGAACGGGATGAACTCGAAGTGCTTCCCTCTGAAGTCCACCTTGGTGTCCAAGAACCGCTCCGGCACGAACTTATCCGGCCTCTCACAGACCGCTGGGTCACGCATTATCGCCCATACATTGATGATCACCGTGGTGCCCTTGGGTACCGTGTAGCCTCCGACCTCGACGCCGTCCTCCACGGCCTGGTGCGGTAACATAATCGGCGTCACGGGGTGCAGCCGCATCGCCTCCTTCGCCACGGCCTTGAGGTACGGCATGCTTGCCGCGTCAAGCTCCTCGATGTTCTCCTTGCTGCCGAGGAGGCCTTCGATTTCGGCGCGCACCTTGGCCATGATGCCCGGGTTCCGGAGCAGCTCGGCCATCGCCCACACCACAGTGATCGCCATGGTATCGCTTCCGGCCCCGAAGACATCGAACATAACAACTCTCACGTCCTCGCGAGTGATCGTGCCTTTCGACGTGAGCTGGAGCAGCGCGTCGAGGAAGTCACCGTGCGTGTTCTTCGACGAGGAGGCCTCGGCCAGCCGGCGGTCAATCACGTCATCCAAGACTCGGAAGAGTTTCTCAAAGAGCCTGGTCGCCTGGCGACGCCGTCCTTGCAAGTCGAGCGGCCGGAGCAAAGGGAAAAGGTCCGACACGTTGGGCTTAGCCACCAGCCCGATAAGTTCCTCCACGGCCTCCTTCAACACGTCGCGCACGGATGTAGCTCATCAGATCGCGCACCTTCCGTTCTCGAGCGCCGCGCACCGCGGTGAGGCTGCGCGGGGAGAAGACGTGCGTGGCCACGATTCCGCGCATCGTCTTCCACCTCTAGTCGGAGCTCGGCAGCTCCCCCATATCATCGACCGGTATGAGAACCCAACCGCG
This sequence comes from Chloris gayana, assembly GCA_031894775.1. Taxonomy (NCBI): domain Eukaryota; kingdom Viridiplantae; phylum Streptophyta; class Magnoliopsida; order Poales; family Poaceae; genus Chloris; species Chloris gayana. Next base: position 178,425 of record JAUNZO010000202.1, read on the forward strand.
CGGGCGATGTCGGGTACGTCGCGCGCGGCGAGGCGCCAGTCGTGCCACCTGAACGCCTCCCTGGCCGCGTCGCGCGAGGAGACGACCACGGCCGTGGCGAGGCCCAGCTCTCGAGGCGCATGACGGGGCCAGGCGCGCAAGCGTGTGGTGGAGGTTGCCGTCGCGCAGGTCGAGCAGGTTGGCAATGACAGGAAGTGGCCTGGGGCCGGGCGGTCGGCGTCCACTGCCTGAAGAGGTTGGTGATCAGGTAGTAGAGGAACGAGATGGCGATAATTCCTGCCAGGCGTTCACCTGTACATCTATCTACCTGCGCCCAGTACCATCTGGCCCAGTACATGCGGCCATTCCAGTACCATCTGGTTGTGGTCCGATTTCTCTCACGTGTTTCATCATCAATGGGATTGTCGATCTAGCAGGATGATTGCAGACACCGTGTGAAAAGCCTTTCATGGACGCCAACGGGCCCGTCTTCATCCAACTCACGTTCTACCAAGTCAATGTGGTTGTGAGAAATGGCCATACGCAGCTTAGAGGCATCACTGCGGGAGTGCAGGACAGATATCTCTCCCCTGTCGATCGAACACCACACACGGATTATCTACCATCACGTTCTAGGTGATTGCATTTTTTTAGATTATTTTTTCCCCTCGAATTGAATTACTCCACTTCCCATTTTAAAAATCGAATTAGTCAACTTGCATTTCAAATAAAGAAATGGAGGCCACTAGTTTCTACAGCATTTTAGTTTCGAGTGAAAAGGGAAATATCTCTAGACAGCTACGTAGGGGGAACCTAGTTACCACACATAATTTTTGTGGTTGTTTCAAAAAGTTGTCGTAGCAAAGGGAATGGCATCGGCATGTGCCTATGAGGGTAGCGATCTTGATCTGCCCTAAATTACGTTTAAAACAAGCAATGAGACTA